>BLKR01003698.1:0-134733 GCA_011170035.1 Teleogryllus occipitalis | reverse complement strand
GTTTAATCTGTGTTACTTGGAACCACTGAGGATGGGAAGAGTGTTCCCGAAACACGTGTCTGGCTATATGTAATCATATTAAAATTACATTTAATACTATTGTGGTAGATACCTCATTGACCCAAGATAGTTTATCATGGAGTACCACAAAATCTCCGCTGCCACCACAGAATTTATTCAAAACGCAGATCGAGCGAATGCAGCAAAAATCCACACCAACTTAAGAAGAAAATTCGACACAGCAAATCATAGCATATGGTTCAACAAATTGTGCCTACTCTACAAGATCGTGGCTAACTATGTGAACATGAAGACTTTGCCAAAAATTTAAAAAAAAAGCGTTCGATCAAAATGGCGTCATACTTTGACGTCTTTCCATGAACTTATGAGTTCAATATGTGTTACTTGGAACCACTGAGGATGGGAAGAGTGTTCCTGAAACACGTGTCTGGCTATATGTAATCATATTAAAATTACATTTAATACTATTGTGGTAGATACCTCATTGACCCCAGAGAGTTTATCAGAGTACCACAAAAATCTCCGCTGCCACCACAGAATTTATTCAAACGCAGATCGAGCGAATGCAGCAAAAATCCACACCACAACTTAAGAAGAAAATTGGACACAGCAAATCATAGCATATGGTTCAACAAATTGTGCCTACTTCCTTACAAGATCGTGGCTAACTATGTGAATATGAAGACTTCGCCAAAAATTAAAAAAAAGCGTTCGATCAAAATGGCGTCATACTTTGACGATCTTCCATGAACTTATGAGTTTAATGTGTTACTTGGAACCACTGAGGATGGGAAGAGTGTTCCCGAAACGCGTGTCTGGCTATATGTAATCATATTAAAATTACATTTAATACTATTGTGGTAGATACCTCATTGACCCCAGATATTTGATCATGGAGTACCACCAAATCTCCGCTGCCACCACAGAATTGACTTAACACTAACTTATAATTTAAAAACAGTGTCACTTTGGGCTCATTACTATTTACAATTTGTTATTTGAGTAATTTTCTTTATAGAGTTCTTAATAATGTTCAGTTTTCTTCGTTTTTGTTTGGTACATTCACTCTCGCATATATATATATATATATATATATATATATATATATATATATATATATATATACACACATACTCACAAACATATTCACTCAGGTATCCATACCACTTTTCCCTTCACTGCAAATAGTGTAAATAACACTATTTACACTTGTTTTTTGCTACGGCGCCGACTTCACTCAAGCCTTGCCGACGCTGTCTTGCCCCGTCCCCGACGCAATGCGTCTTCACCCCCACCCCTGCTCTCATTCCCATTTCGTCTCCCACCATCCGAACCCGCCCTCAACTCGCCCTTTCAGCTCCCCGTCGCCACTACCTCCGCCACTGATCTCACCGTAAGCACGAACTTCAACATCTGCCATCCTTTTCCGAGCGAGTTTGGCTACTGGATTCATTATCCGAACACGACAGGTGGATTATGAACGAACTGACGATAAAAGTGGAAGTTACGGGAAAGTAAAGAAGTTAGAAAGTTTTCAAATTTTATACCTCCTCATTCTGCCTTCTCTTTTTACTCGTCGCATCTTTCTATGGTGTTTTTTTCTTCACTCCTTTTTGTTTGTACCTTTTTGTTGTCAGTGCAGACTATTTGAGTTGTCGACATATTCGTAGTTTTCGGACTGCCAAAGGAGTTTTCGTAAAACTGCTGTTCTTGCTATACGTGGCCGTGGTTATATCATAGAAAACAATATTCTCAACAGTGCTCATCAGCAAGTAGCTTGTTAAATTTAATATTTACTCACATGTCGGTTTTCTAGTCAATTGTTTCGTATTCTCAGCTATTTTCTGATCTCATTCAATTATAAAACATAACATTTTTTATCCAACCAATTTCTTTTCTTTTCTGTATTCACTGTGTTCCTAAAACTCCATTTTTATATAGAAAGGAATTGTTGGAAGAAAATCGAAGTCCTTCGAAGAAATCATTGAAAGTTTTTGAACGCAATTGTTAAGCATTTTTTTATTACATCATTAAAAAAGAACGAATCTATTTGGAAAACATTATTTTCCTGACAGTAAAATGTGGATTAAAATTTACTCAATATTATATCGGTTCCGTACTGACAATTCATCATATTTCAATTAATTTGTATGGGTTATGCAATTGATACTTCAGTTTTAAAAAAGATGTATAAACCCAGATGAACAATTTGACCGTCAGCATTGAAGAATAAATTTAGGAAGGATATTTAATGCACATAATGAATGTAAGTATGTTAATTGAAAACCAAAAGAAGAAATGTCTTTATCAGGATCACATTAACCCGAATTAGTTTTTTTATCGGAATAATCAATGCAAACAGAAATGAAGAGAGTCCTATTCCGGACCTGGGCTCCATGCCAGTGTATTGACAAATGAACGTTAAAAGAGAATCTCTAAATGATTTCAAAGATCATTTGTAAACAAAGACAATTAGATTACCATGCAAGCTCAAATTATTGAATTGGCAAAAATTTGGCCTAGGATTCACTATCCCTAAGTCAGAAGGAAAAGCTAATCATATGACACATGAACACACACTATTTTATTAACGTTGTTTAATAGCAGGGGAAAAACAATGTTTTGCAGGAAAAATTCATCCTTGAAGAACCCACTTTATGGAACCAAACCTATTATTCATAAAAGTCATATTCCGTAACATCTAAGCCAAATAAATGTCAATCATCGCGATGAATCCTTGCTAAAGATAAAGAAATATTAAATAGGTTATTTGGAATATGATATAGTGTAACACCTCAATGTATAGTACACAACTATCTTAAGATGACATAACAGAAGCATGTACTACAAAAAAACATACCACAATTTATTATTATTTAATTGTTATTTAATTGTGCAAAATTAATTTAACTGCTCTTCAGTTTTATGTCAAATTAACTACGAACTGTCTGAAGATTAAGCTGGTACAACTACAACTGGTAACCACAAAATAAGTATGCCACCATTTAGAATAATTTAATGGAAAAATAGTTGTGGAAATATTAATGTAATTGCTCTTCATTCTTAAATGAAATTAATGGTGAGATACCTTGGACGTTTATTTTCGTGTAATAAATATAAAAGTATAGCAGTTCTTTAATTGGGCTAGTTGAACATATTTAAAATACAAGTGGAGAATAGAAAAAAGCAGGAATTCGAAAATTCATGTTGCAGCACCTGCACTGATTTACTTGCAGAGATATCATTTTTGACGCAATCTTGCACTGGGTCGGCCCTCGTTTATCCGACCTCTTCTTTGTCTTTCCACCTTCTATGCACGTTTCCTCTGTGTCACCCACCTTCCTTCTTCCCGTCCCATTTTCGTCCTCTCTCTCTCTCTCTCCCTTATGCTCGATCGAGCGGTGATGGATCGCGAGCAGCTTCGTGTACGACAAATATCGGAAAACGTTAATGCATAATGCCTCCCCGACCCCGGCCTTTGACGCTGCTTCCTTTCCCCGCTCCCTCCTCCTTCGTCTCCCAACCATCCGCTCCCCCTGGCTCATTCCGCCACGCATTGCCCCGCCTCACATCACTGTGGCCCGCATCACCCTGCCCCGTATCACCCTCCTCGAATAACCCTGCCCCGCTTCAGTCTCCCCGCATCACCCTTCCCCGCATTACCCTGCCCCGCATCACCCTTCCCCGCATCACCCTGCCCCGCATCACCCTGCCCCGCATCACCCTGCCCCGCATCACCCTGCCCCGCATCACCCTGCCCCGCATCACCCTACCCCGCATCACTCTGCCCTGCATCACCCTGCCCCGCATCACCCTGTCCCGCGTCACTTTGCCCCGCATCACCCTGCTCACATCACTCTGCCCGCATCACCCTGCTCGGATCACCCTGCCCCGAATCACCCTCCCCGCATCACCCTGCCCCACTTCAGCGTCCCCGCATTATCCTGTCTCGCATCACCCTGCACATCACCCCGCCCCGCATCATCCTGTCCGCATCACCCTGCCATCATCATCTGCCCGGCATCACCTTGTCCGCATCACCCTGCGTATCACCCTGCCCCTCATCATCCTGTCCGCATCACCCTGCCCCTCATCACCCTGCCAGCATCACCCTGTCTGCATCACACTGCCCGGCATCACCCAGCCCCGTAGCTCCCTGCCCACATCATCCTGCCCGCATCTCTCTGATGCACATCACTCTGCTTCGCATCACTCTGACTCGCATCCCCCTGCCTCGCATCCCCCTGCCTCGCATCACCCTGCCCGAAATCATTTTGCGCTGCATCCCTCTGCGCCGCATTAACCCGTACCGTTTGCCCGCCCTGCTTATCCCTGCTCTTATCGCAGCGCCCTGCATCACCCGCCTGGCGCTCGGCCCCGCTTCTCCCTGCCCTGCCCCACCCCGCCCCGCCCTGTCTCGCTCTATCCTATCCCCGCCCCGCCGTATCCTACCTGAAACATCACTCCACTTCGTTGCCCTGCCTTCCCCTACATCCAGAGCAGTGGCTCCAAGCCGATCGATTGAAGCAAGCAGCTTGAAATGTGGCCCTTCACTCTTTCCATATGCAAGCATTTTGAGAGGAATGCAACAGCTGGAATTGGGAATTTACTTTCAACTGTTGTTTTGGGAAATCCGAATCGCACAGAAACTTCGTTTCTACATATTCTGTATTGCGTAGTTTTCCTTACATTGTTTGTCTTGGTTTTCAGGCACTCTTTAAGTTTTCCAGACATTTTTTACCTCTTAAACCCACATTGCCCGATTGCCATATTTCCCACAGAACGATTATAATAAGCCTTCTGAATCATAATTTTACTTTAAACGTATTAGAGTATACTGTATCTGAAATTACTATCTGAAAATTAATTCTGTAATAAATTTAATCGTTAATAACCTTTTAAGAAGTGGTGAAGTACTATTTGCCATGTCATATAATAAATGAACATATATATATATATATATATATATATATATATATATATATATATATATATATATATATATATATTCATTTATCACATGGTGCATTGGATTCGTTGAGAGGTGGTGGACAAATAAACTAATATACATCTGACGAACAAGATAGTTCGGAAAAATGGTAATTTGAACTATCGCGAATGGATTTTAAAAGTGCTCTAAGTGCCCGAGATCGAAAGGGCTGTATCAAAATATTCAACATACTCTATTCCAAAGACTATTCCAATTGTAGCATGTTAGAAAATTGAAGCCAACAGTTTTACATTCAACCATGGAGTCACAAAATTGATTACGCTTGGACTAATTTATTGTTCTTATTGTCTCCTCTAGATGTGGGTGATATCATATCCGTATCACTGGTAAAATTCCTTGTGTTGTCCTTGCGATGGAGATGTCGTTATAGTTGGAGTTTGTTTGGTTTCCCTTTCTGGCCAAGGCCGTGAACGTTAATGACGAGTAGAGAACACGGATCGAGGTGATAGAGTAAATAACATAATGATACTCTCAAAAATAGAAGTACGACATACTACACATAGAACTCCGTTCTTATTGATCTTTGAATCAGTATCAAAGAGTAGTTAGTAATTGGACTGTGACACATTACATGCGATTTGCAAACAGACCGTGTTTTATGCAGTTGGTATGCTGCTAAATTTTGTAGCGTTAAAGTAATTAACATTTTATAGTAATGATTCCAAAGAAAAGTGAGATTAAGCCTTTCGATCCATCCAGTTTACTTTCCAATTATTTTAATAAGATAAATTTATTATTCATTAATTCACTTCAATTCGACGGGGGAATTATTTTTAGATATATTTACCCAACAAATGTCCTACGCGCACATATTTATTTTATTATTTTTCTAATACTGATATTGTATATTAATTTAGTATATTGTTGTCGTTAAACTGCTTACATGCCTTTTTTAACATGAAATCTACAATTTTTATGAAAATCGAAGATTTTTAAAAATAAATACAGTGAAATTGTTTATTTGAACTCTTCAAGACTTCATAAAATACTTCGATACAGTTGACGTTATTCTTACAGTATTACTTGGAAATAAAATACCTTCTTTCAAACATTTTCACTATCGCAAAGAGGAGAGGTTCAACTTGATCAATAACTTACATAGCTTTGCTACATATATTCATTAGAGAATTAACTTCATACTAATTTAGCAACTGCTAAAACAGTACGTACTTTCTCTTCCGTATTTTTTCACAAAATTACTCTCATTTTCGAAAAATTGTTCATGACCTTATTTCGAAATCCATATTTAAGGAACATATTTCATTAAGAGGAAAATATCCGTCTTTAGTATTTTAGTTGTAGGAAGACTCCGAACAATTTTTGAACGTTTGAAATTTTCATAAAATAGGATTTTCAACCAAAATATGACCTACTTTATTCACTTAAACGTCCTTTACACTATCCAACAACAAAATTTAATCAAAAATGATGGAGACATTTGTTTGAAAATTAGGAAAATGTCCCAGACTCTTCATGTAAAATATCTCCCACCCTAAAAAATTAAAATATCGATTTCAAATTCAAGAGGCCGTGACATCAGCCGTATCGATTGGGGAATATCACTTGTGGAAAAATTGGCTAAACGGTTTACCCACTGGTGTTGTTGACTGACAGACAGTTTTAAGTTTTGTGGTCATTCAAATTTTTGGTCAATCAGTGATCCACAAAATATGGATTCTGACAGCACAATTTGTTAGAGTTTTCTTCTAAATTTAGCAAGTGAATTTATCCCCTTTTTCGTTACCAGAACCCTGTGATAAGAGTTTTTCTGCCGAAAATTCCCCGTTTTTTTGCACAGTATTACCTAAATTTCTCACTATTCTTTAGCCATAAAATAAAAACATACCCTCCAGAGCTATTGAAACACTTCTGTAAGTATTTACATTAATACTTTTCCTTTTGTGCAGAATGAATCATTTCAGGTGAGAAAAAATTACAATCCTTACGTTGATTTCATGAATAAATGTGTTTGAGTGACATTTCCCAGAGGAGACCTTAATTTCCACACAGCAGTTTTGTGATGATTTCACTTCTTCTGTGTGGTTCAGAATATGATATTTAAATTGAAACTCTGAAGTTAGTTTTAAGTATTGTTGAAGAAATAATGTTATATTTTTAGTAAAAAGGAAGAACAACGCTGATTTGTGGATTAGTGAAAATTGGGATGCAAATTCCAACAAAAAAATGAATAAATAATAAAAATTCAAATTCTCCGATAGGACTTCTCAAGGCACAAAGCCTGAACTCCGCCCGCAGGTACCCTCTAGATACACACGAAAAATAGGTGTTCACAGCCTGAAAGAAAGACCACCTAAATCAATTTTTCTTGTCCCCATATCAATTCAAAATTTTCATTTTCATATAAAATTTTACTTGTACACAAATTTTCAGTCTCTTTTTTAATTCTTAAAATTTATTTTTAGACGGTTTTAGAAATCGTCTGTAAATTGATCATATTTTTTGGGGTAGTTTCGTATACTTTTCAGCATTTTTAGCTGTTTTCGACCTGTTTTTATAACTTTTTTAACGGATTTTACAGGTTCTTGTGCGTCGTTAGAGACCAAATTGGCCCCTTTTCAAGGTTAGATTCGAAAATTACTTCGTTTTTCCTCCAAATTTGCGATTAATAATTTTTTTTAAATAGGGAGTAAACAACTTAATCACTACAGCATAAAGTGTGTTGACCGTTACAACTAATTAGAACACCTTTTTTCAAATATTATATCCCGAGATAATAATACTTAAACATATATACAGATGTGTCCATGCGTATGTCTTCATTGAAAATTTTAAAATGTACCCATCTCCAAGTCCTATTCACATTTTTTATCGAGAATTTAGCGTACTTACGGAAATAACGTGTTCTCTAAGGATAGGCTTCTGGCCCCTTTCAAATTTGTCAGGGGGCAATGTTATCAATGTGCAATAGTCAAATCGCAATTGTCAGTGTGCAATTGTTCGGGGCATGGACCCCCGGACCTCCTCCGTACATGCCAATGACACAGGTGAATTCCACACGAATTTTCCAGCAAATTCTGCATCATCGTGTATTGGAATTCTTGCCCACTGTTCAGGAATGATAAAACACCATTTCGGCTTTCGTCCCCCACTTCTGCTTCTCCTCCGCCTCCGCGGAGGTCGTATTGCCGGGCTCGTTTTCTTATCAACGAGATTTCCACTCGCCCTATCGATTATCCGCCGTTTGATGGCGGTGCCGGGCGTCGTGTAATGAGATATCGATGTCGGCCCTCGTCGCGGAGTCGGGCGCTCGTTTATTTGCGCCGCCATTCCCTCGGGGAGTCGACTCCGGGCCAAGATGGCGGCCGCCAAGGCGCCGACGCGGCGAATGCGGTGCGCCGTGATTTGTGATAGCGTCGCTCGACGAACGTCAATACACTGAGACACGGCCGCTGGGAGAAGAAGGAAAGCGCTCTAAGTCAGGGCTGTCCAACTTGGCAGGCCTCAAGGGCCAAAACTAAATCATTTAATAAAATGATTATAGGTGTTGCCATTGCAGAAAGTATTGTTTATTTAGCTGCTTTCGATTGGTTCATTGGTTGGTTAGTGATTCCGTGCGCGTCAACAGCTTAGGTCATTAGTGCCGTAAGTGTAGTGCATGTTTTTTTCTCGGGATATGACGATGATCTTCCCCTGCTGGATGGCGAGATCCGGCGCCGACCTACCGTCGGCTAGTGGGGTTTCCCCCTAACCAGGACTCTCCCACCAGCGAGACACCGCCCCAGCCGGGGCAAGCTCTAAGCTCCCGAACGGTCTCCCGGATTATGTGGTAGTGTAGTGTATGTTAGTGTAGGTGTGTGTGTGTAAGGGGAGAGGATAGGACAAGGAAGAGGAAGGAAAGATCGCGTGTGGTCCGTGGCCCGTTTGTTAGGGTACTGCTCCGGCATTCGCCTGGTGTTAATTGGAGAAACCACGGAAAACTACCGATCAGAGCTCTCCTCCAGCCGCTAGAATTCTCCTCCAGACAGCGACTGGATTCGACCTAGCTGAAAAATTAGTGTCGAAAATCCTGCTGCCGTCAGGATAAAGATTGAGAGTTATGTAATGGTTTTATGAGTGTCTTTGCTCTAACAGGTAAAATTGTCAGAGTTCACGTGAACAGTGCCCAAGGTATCGCCTCTAGCTTCATAGACACTGTGCAAGTTCGAGGTGATAACACCTCAGTGGCATTGGTATTCAGACGAGCCGTAATGCTGTTAGATTGCATTTCGGTGTCCTGAACGAGTCGCGATACTTGAAATGAGGAATTCACCGTGTCATAAAGTAATCTTTACAGTTACCAAGTATCTCTACGGTATATCAATAGTTTTGACAGAAAAACATCTATTCGCTTGGTACGTTCTAGGCTGGTCGAACTTTCTTGTATGACAAAATACAGTAATTTTTGGGTTGCTTGCACCTTCTTTGTGTAGTACTAGTAGGCTCTGCAACGAATGTATATTGTCTTATGTCTGTTTGTCGTGCAGGTTGTAGTTTTTTCTGACGCGTGTAGGCACACGAGCACAGAAGCGTAAATATACAGATTTCCCTCCCCTCTTATGTTACTACTCTGTATCAATGTAGACTCAGTGGTTAGGCAGAAGAGCAGGCCCTATGGCCTGCGTAACGCGGAAACTTGTTGATTCTGGCGTTGTCATTAACAGGTCGAAAATCTTTAAATAATTCACGATGGCGACACGAATAATTCGTGTGGACAGTGCCGAGCGAATGCGAAAACGATGGCAGCGACTCTGATGCATTTCAGTTGGAAGTTTAGCATTTTAGTCGGGAAAGGAAACGGAATAATGAGAAAGAAGAGTATATAGCACTTAATTCGGTGCAAAGTAGGCTGAGACTGTCCACTCGTAGCAAAAAGGGCGATAGTTTGTTAATAACATATTAATATTAAATATTTGATAATCCCGTAATTTTAAAACGAAATGTATGGCGCTAACCAGATCTTTGCTCACTCCAAATTTCAAAATAAATTTTTAATTTTTTGTGTCAATGGTAATGTAAATGAGTTAAAATGCAACATAAGTAGGCAATATTCTATATTCAGTTTTAGTGAATATATTTTGCTACTAATTGCTAATAAAAATGAATGCAATCTCCATTAATGTTTGTTTCAATAACGTTAAAGTGCTCCCAAAACAATTTGAGAATTAAATTAAAATAACAAGGAATTCTCTTGCTATATTTAACATTTTCATTGGTGGGACAAACAGAATAGTCTGAAACAAATATAAATTCTATAAAATGGGATTTTTCGGAACGTAAATTAAGAACGTTTAAAATCTTAATTAATTGTTCCTTGGCAGGTACCATCCAACAAAATAATAATTGTCCTTACGTAGCACTTTGCAATCCCGGATATTATTTGGAGAAAAAGTTTCAATTTCTTGAATCTACAGAATTCTCTTAATAGTCAAAAGCAATTTCCGAAAAGTTACGAATTAAAAAATATTTTACTTTAATTTGTGCAGTAGTTGTAATGACATTCATATTCCTTATGAAACCAATCTGGATTAGAGCAATCTATTAATATACTGTAACTGCGATATTTGCACTGTCACGAAGAATTCAAGTTCGTAATTGTTAGTTTGCGTGTAATTTTACTTCTTCTTGATACTAACAAGCAACCGTGAAAAACACTTGACATGTTTTAGTTACTTTAGAAGTATCAACTAGTGGCCACAGCAGTTCAACAACGGCGTAAATAGACGGAAGTGAGAAACTTAATTGCAAAACACTCTGACATTAAAAGCCAAACTGTTGCTCGTGAAATATTAGTTCAAGAGGCGTTATCATAAATAATTAAATTTAAATCATATTTTATTAATAGTGTTGTTTTTAAAAAGTTCACGCACACATCAAAGCAGTCCCTCGTAATTTACTTCCCCTTTCATGCGCGGCCCAGTGAAAGCACACGAGGAATAAAAGACCGCCCTGTTCTTTTCGTGCATCAGGTCGGCCCCGCAGCGGTGGTGGAGATAACGGGACGGCAGGGGCTGAGGAGATAGTGAGAGTGGCGCAGCGGAACGGCGGGGGGGGGCGGCGTGAGTAGAGTAGGCGGCACGGAAATCGCGAGTGGCGGGCAGTGGCGATGGCGAGGGTGGGGGTGATGGGGTGGTTGGGTTGGCAAGGGTAGTGCTATGGCGGGGGCAACAGGAATGGCGAAAACGACGGGGGTGGCGGGTGCTACAGGGGGTCGATGGCAGTGGGAATGGCGAGAGCGGTGGATTTTTGGTTTGTTGGTTAATGATTCTGGGCGCGTCAACAGCTTAGATCATTAGTCCCGTAAGTTTAGTGCTCGTTGTTTTCCTCATGAGATGGCGGTGAACTTTCCCTGTTGGATGGCGAGATCCGGCGCCGACCTACCGTCGGCTAACGGGGTTTCCCCCTAACCAGAACTCTGCCACCAGCGGAGCACTGCCCCAGCCGGGACAAGTTCTATGCTCCCGAGCGGTTACCCGGAAATGTGGTAATGTAGTGAATGTTAGTGTAAGTGTGTGTGTGTGAGGGGAGAGGATGGGGCAAGGAAGAGGAAAGACAGATCGCGCGCGGTCCGTGGCCCGTTTGGTAGGGTACTGCTCCGGCATACGCCTAGTGTTGATCGGTGAAACCACGGGAAGTTACCAATCAGAGCAGCCGGCCGCTAGAATTCTCCTCCAGACAGCGACCAAATTCGACCTAGCTGACAAGCTAGTGTCGAAAATGCTGCCGCCGTGAAGACTCGAACCTAAGACCTCCCGGTCAGAGGCGCTGCAGACATCAGACTGAGCTACCGCTCCCGATGCGAGAGCGGTGGAGATGGCGCGGGCGGAGGGGTTGTCGTGAGCGCTGGGGACGGCCATCGCACGGGGCGGGAGCGCCGGGGAGGATGTCCGGGGTGGAAGGGACAGTCAGAGGGAGCGACGGGAGAGGGGGGCGAGGAGAGTCACAGGGCGGCGGCAAAGGATTCGGAGACGGGAGTACGCGTCGCGGCGACGAAATCGGACGACGGCGGTGGCAACAGCAGCGGCGGCGGCGGCAACTGCGGACGGACAGGGCAACCGAGTCGCTAGAAGCGGCTGGTACGAACAGGGGCTTCCGAGGTGGCGGGGAGTGCGATGACAGCTGATTAGAGAGGCCAGCGGAGAATAGGGAGGGGTGGGCGGGGAGCGGGTTGGCGAGACCTACGAGGGAGGCGGGGACGGAGCGGAGGCCGTGGCACGGTACGGCGGGCGGGACTATGCGGGGCACGCCGTGGCGGAGAAGGGACGGCGCACGGCGGGGCGAGGCGGGGACATGTCACTCCGGAGTAAGGCGGGGCCGGGGCATGGTCGGACCGGGGCGGGGAGGGGAAGGAGCGGGGCGGAGCACAGGGCGGCGTAGCGTGGAGGGAACGGAGCACGCCGGGATGGGGCGGTGCAGGGGCATGGTCGGGGCGGGGCCGGGGACGATGCAGGGCGGAGAGGGGTCCGGGCGGGGCGTGGAGGGACAGGGCACGGCAGGGGTGAGGTGGGAAAGGGGCACGCCGGGGATGAGGTCGGGACGGGGAACGTCGTGGCGGGGAGGACGGGGCATGGTCGGGGAGGGCCGGGGACGGTGTAGTGCGGGGAGGGGCAGGGCGTGGCCGGGACGGAGCTCGGCGGGGTGAGGTGGGAACGGGGCACGCCGGGGCGAGGTCGGGACGGGGAACGTCGTTACTGGTAGGGGACGGGGCATGTCTAGATGGAGACGGGGACGATGCAGTGCGGGGAGGAGCAGGGGGCGGTGCGTGTCCGGGGCACGCCGTGGCGGGGAGGGGCCGGGAACGATGCAGTGCGGGGAGGGTCAGGGGCGTCAGCAGGTCGGAGAGGGGTCACGGCGAGGCGAGGGCGGGGCCGGGAACGGTGCAGGGCGGGGAGGGGCAGGGCGGGGCGTGGACAGGACGGGGCTCGGCGGGGTGAGGTGGTAACGGGAAACGTCGTGGCGGGAGGGGACGTCGAGGCGGGGCCGGGGACGATGCAGGGCGGGGCGGTGCCGGGGTGGCGTGCCGGCTCGACCCGCGAGGGCGGCGGGGGCGGCGACGCACTGGGTTACGGTCGCCTCAGTTGCAGTTTTCGGAGCTCTCCTCCTGATATTACAGCGCATCTGCTCCTCCTTTACAGCGCGTGCGGCCTGCTTGTTCTTCTAAGTTAGCCCGGCCATGCGCGCTTCCGGAGGGAAATATTTCATAACTTTCTTTAAACCGGGCCAGGAATTACGGAAGTTTCGCTAACATTTTATTAAGAATACTCTGTCACTGAAAGTAGCCGACCCAGTGCTGTCAGGGTGGCGCAACTTTGATACGAGCGCCGCAGAAGCGGTCCAGAATGCGCTCATGTCGTCACCCGGAGGAGCTCCCTCGCCACCTCCCCCGCCCACCACCTACACTTCCTACTGCGACGAACTGTTATCTACAGGAGCACCAACCCCTGCGGCCCAGGGATCAGCGCTCCTGCCGCCGCGGCTGCAAGCATGCTGACATCATGAACTCCCCTGCCTCCGAAACGATCGCCCACGTCATCTCGGAGTGCCGCTCCCACTCCGCGGCTGCGCCACAATAGAATACTGGAACACGTTAAAGCAGCCGCAGTCGCGAGTGGGTGGACGGTGCTTCTCGAAGACCGAGCCATCGGAGGGCGGAACCGTCCGGACCTGGTGCTGGTTAAGGACCATCAAGCGATCGTCGTCGACGCCTCGGTCTGCGTAGCATACCCGGGGCGCCTTGGTGAACGCTATGATGAGAAGGCGGCGAAATACGAACATATTCGCCCCTTCTTAGCAGCCAGGAACTTCCGGGACGTCAGCTTCCTTCCCATCGTGGTAGGAGCTGTAGGCGAGTGGTGTGAGTCAAGTGCAGCGCTTCTCCGAAAATTTACCACTGGCGAAAAGATGCGCGTGCTACGTGAGCGCATTGTCGCCGAGGCTATTGCAGGGAGCGCTGCCTGCTATTTTCGCCACACTGCTCAAGATGACCTCATCCCATTCGAGTACAGACGAGCCTAAACATAAAGACAATACCCTTAAGATCGATGAGAGAGGATGGTTTGTGGATGACTCGTGCAGTCGCGGTTTAAATGATGTTCATAAGCGTATGTTTTTGTGTTATATGTGTATGTACTGCTTGCTGTAAATAATGTAAATAATGTTCGTTGTGAAATTAAGTCAGGATGTAAGACAATGTAGATTTAGATTAGTTTGTAAGTATCTAGTTTGTAAGCTTGGCCATACGTTAGCTATGTAAACAGAATTGAAGAATAAATATTATTATAATGTGGGACGCTTCCTGTTTTTCTCTACGTGAGGAATAGATGCTTCCAAATTTTAGTGCCGCGTCCACATTTGCAGCAGTCACGAATCAGAAAGCCGATGCAATTATTTTTTCAATTCGGCTTTCGTAAATTACTCGTGAACTTTCTGCGTCACAGATATATTGTAAATGACGCAACGTGGTAGTTTAATTACTTACGGTTCAATTACATGTGCTCTCAGAAGATGAAAATTTACAACTTTTATTATTACTTGTTAAATATAGTTGAATTTACGGAGTTATTATACAAAGTATGTTATAAAAGTCTTGCGATATAACACGTAAAGCAAATTATTGACACTCATATTTAAGATGAATATGATTGACGATTCTAAGATGAATATGGTGGGTACTAAGATTTTCTTTACTAACAGTAAAATGAAAAACCAAATAACAGGAAATTATAATAGGAGTATATGAAATTTAAAAAAAAGTCTTTCTGATCGTTAATTGCAGATCCTGAAATATATTTTATTTTATATAGATTTTAATGTGGAATGACTAATTGCACTAGAGAATAATATTTGTACTTCCAGGAAGGAATAGTGCGTAGCGTACTCAATATTTGACGGACATTACCAATATCACAATAAAAACGACATATCACATCACAGTTTTTAAATATACCATCTCGTTATACAGTATCATTCCGTATTTTGTAGTTAATGTAAATCAAATTGCCCCTGAAAGATACGAAAAATCAACACGCATTAATCCTATTTAAAAATAAAGTATTTTTCGGTTCATCTATGTCACTTTCATGAGAAATCATATAAATTAGACTTTCGTGTTTTATTCCCATTCTGTATTCGTAGATTGCCGTCTCTATTTTCGTGTCTGGTAGACGTGCTCAATTACGAGTAAGTCTTAGTTGATGTTTTGGAAACAAATCACGTGCACCCTCATATTTCCTACTGCGCATCAGCCACCGAAAGGAATTATTTTAGCCCCTTACCTTATCGCAAGTATACAAGTATCCAACTACTGGGGTGACAGATTCTGTGTCAGTCGGTGTCATGCGGAACTGTACTTCAGTGCGTGCCTCAAATACATTAATACCTTTCAGTTTCACACGTAGGTTTTATAAAGTGAAATTCGCCACATGATCTGTTGAATTGAATCGGTTCGATAAAATGCAAATCGTCATTTTACATCGATAATGTGCGAATCAACTCGATAACTTCTGTCACGTTTGTGCAAGCTTTACACCCAAACTTCAAATGAAAAAATATATGAAATTACAAAACTTGCGTGTTTTCTATACTGGATGTCGTGTTTGTGATCAAGAGAAACCATGGGCTGCTTACCAGTTTTGTATCACCTGTACAACGAACCTTACGTTGTGGTTATATGGAAAACGCAAATCATTGTCATGCGCTGTACCATTGCTATGAAGAAAATCAACAAACCATTTTAATGAATGCTTCCTCCTCATGATAACGATATCTGGCCTGTCCTGTTCAGGTATCCACATCATTCTTCTGCCATGCGATCTGTCACACAATGACGAATTACATGCATATACCCCCGGAATCTTGATCAATAAATGATGAAGACGTCTGATAAAACTAAAACCGTGCTTTCCCCTAGAAACAGAAGCTTCAACTCCAAAACATCCAGACTACTTTCCAGGAACATGTGGCACTGGCATGGACTTAGTAGAGCAGGAAGACCTAAATGATTTGGCATGGGACTTGAATTTGTCACAAAAAAGTATCTGAAAGGTTCTAGGTTACCGTAATGGAAACTACTTGCTGCCGGGACAAAAAATTCAGAGTTTAGAAACAGACACGACACCATTGCCCAATTTCCTGCCCTTGAATGTACGTTTTGTTTCTGTGCAGACATTAGGAGTTAATGAGAGAATTGTGTGTTCTCTATAATCCAGATGAATGACAATAGTTTATAGATTCTTCAAAATATAGTTTCAAAGCAGTGAAATAATTCCACGGATAGGTAATGCAAAATGTAAGAAAGGAATTGTCATTGGCCCGCAAATCAGAAAACTCATATTGGGTTAAATATTGGGAGAAAATTGTGATACATTGATTTAGCAGCTTGGCAATCCTTCAAGAGAGTTGTGTGTGCATTTATAGGAACAAAGAAAGAAGACAATTATAAAACACTGGCCACAGATTGGTTAAATGGCCACAAAAATATAAGATGAAAAATGTCTCTGAAAATTCATTTTCTTCATATCCATCTTAATTTTTCCCGCAGAATTTGGGTGATATTAGTGACAAACATGGTGAACAGTTTCATCAAGATATTGCTACAATAGAGAAGTGGTAATCCAGCAATGATGGGAGATTTTTGCAGGTTTCGTATCAGAGAGAGTAAATAGGAATACAAGTGTAAGTGACATGGTGCAAAGTATGTTTAAGCAAAGCAATAGGAAGTTTCAAGATATGTCAATATTATTGCCCGAATACACGTATTCTTTTTTAACTTGTTCTTACCAAAAATAAAGCGTGCTCATAGAATTTTCTAGTTATATAACCAAAGTCACAATGCGGAAATTAGCGTAGGACTTTGTTTATTTCAAATACTAAATATATTCATATCTTTTAAACCCTGTGTGATAGAAACTTTTTATTAATGTTTTCGAAAACAGTGTGATCGTTTCCTTTGAAATCCCTCCTGCCATCCTGGAGGCAAGAAAAACATTTTTTTGTTCCCTACTGATATCGTTATTACAAATTATCAAAATAACGCTGAGGTTTCCTTGAGCAAGCTGATTTCTATAACCATCACCTGAATAACTGAATTACTTTCTGTGATTATCTTAAGAATAAGATTTAAAACAACTGATATGAAAATATAATCTTTACAGTGAAAATATTTCGTTGTGTGTGCATAATTCGCAAAGATTCTGTTTCCATTTTGTCAACATTACAAATTTTTCCAAGTTGGAAAATTCAAGCTAATAAATTTCTGATCGTTTTGCGATTTTCTATTAAAGCGCATTCTTGTCATTTTTCCAGTAAGTAAACAGGAATGTTCCAAACAATTTGACCACTAGTTTAACATGAATTTTTTAAAAAATTATTAAAACCATTATGTTAAACATTTTACATAAATATGTCTCAATATTTTTATTCTCTTTTTACGCGCATGCGATATCATTTACAATTTTATATTCTCATTTCTCATTGAAAATCACGATGCACACTGTAGAGAAAGGAAACCTCTCCTTTTGTAATTGCTCAGATGGGAATGTTTCGTGTTTTTGTGAAAGCCAAAACATTAATAGAAATAACTTGGAAAATTGCTTGAGGCAATTCCACAAGTAAAGATTTTTCTCGAATTGAAACGCGACTGAAACAGAAAACAACACAACGAAGTTTCTGAGTTGTATTACCGTGAGGCACGTTTCCCTACGTTTGCTTTTCTGTCTGAAGTTTGAAGTTGTTTAATGTCACTCGGTCTTTACTTCTGACATTACAGAAAGTAAAGAAAACAGTAAATCGTACATACATCATTTTTTCATTTCTGTAAGAAATACTTGCAGGTACTCGGTATTTACTTCTGGCATCACAGAAAGTAAAGAAAAGAGTAAATCGTACGTACTACATAATGTACACAATACATCTTAATAATATAAACATACGCTATACACTAAGCCCTTTCCTGTATTTATCAAACACACTGATCTTTTCATCTCTGTCCTCTAATAACCACCTCACCTTATACTGAATATTTCAACTTGCCCAAATTCTTTCTTCCTCGAAAACCAGACATCTTTCTAAAATATGTTCCCAATCTTCTTCTTCCATCTTACAGATTCCACATTTTCCCCCTCACTATTAAGCCAATATTTACTCGCTCTCAATTCATTACCTAACCTATATCTTGTTACCCTACGTTTGTCACTTTTCTTACATTTACCTTTTAAATAGCTTGGAACATTATCCATCTGAATAATTTTTAACCATTTACTAAAATCCATATATTTTCGTAATCTTCCTGCAATAACTGATCTCTACCTCTTTGGATGAATTCTTTACTTAAGTCTATCTCTTATACTCTTATCCTACAACGAATAAACTTTATTATTCTAAAAACTTTTCCTTTCCCTTTTCCAATTATATTTCTCAGTCTCAATGTTTTTATTGTTTCCCAACAAACGTGCTTTAATAACTCATTAACCTTCCTTCTCCTAATCCTTTCCTTAAACTTTCATGCCATGTTGTCCATCTCTCTTCTCATTTTTTGCGTGTCTTCTATCTTACCATATAACCAGGTGTACAATAGTCTGTTCCTAGGATCCATCTTAAACATCTTTCATGTATTGCTTCTAGTTTCCTGTTTTCTTTCCTTCCCAAAATTTCTGCGCCCCACATAAAAATAGGACCAACAATATTATAATATATCCTCATACTCTTTGCCCAAAAATCCCTGCATATCCTCTTAATTATATCCCACACTTGTTCCATAGCCACCATCCCCTTCTTACCTACCTCTGCTATGTGTTTTTCGTAGCCCCGCTTTCTTGTTAAGCCAAAACTCTAAATACTTATAATCGTTCACCATTTCTAAAATACTTTCTTTCCGTGCAATTTTCTCACATTTACTCTTCCTTGTGCCCTTTTTAAATTCAATCACTTTGGTCTCGGCCTATTTAATTCAAGTTCTCTATTCTACACCATCGGCATGAGATAAAAACCAAAGTTTTAATTTACCAATCAATAACCCATCATCCTGGCCCACCCTTAACTTCTCTTATAAACCTACCATGTATAAATTGAAAAGGGAACTCAATGAGCAGGCCTGTCTAAGCTCTCTATTAATCCAGAACTTATTGCTAAATTTACCTTATACCATCACCCTGCAACTCGTTTCTGTGTATATTAACCGCAAGCAATTAATGATCTTCTCATCAATTCCTAATTTCAACATAATGCTCCACAACTTTTTCCTGTTCAGATTGTCAAAGGCCGTCTTCAAATAAATAAATACATCTCATAGGCGTCTCTTGTTAACTTTTATCTCCATTCCTGAAATAAATTTCACTGTGTAAATATTTTCTATTACACCCATGCCACTAAGTAAACTATTTGATTACTTAGTCCTTTTCCTCTTACTTCTCTATCCAGTCTGAATCTTATAATTCTCACCCATATTTTATTCAAAGATGAAATGAGCGTTATTACTCTGCTATTTTCTACCTTATATTTGTTTCCTCTCTTGTAAGCTGGAATAACACCTTCTTTCCATTCAATAATAACTCCTTGCTCAATTATCATATAGAATTCCAGTAGGCTCACTCCATTTTCCATCACTACCATGTTACTCTGCCCTTCAAATCTTTTCTTAAACCATTTGTATTATTCTTTCATGTCTATTTCATTTCCAAGTATCCTCTTACCTTTTATTATCTCTTTCCTTAATATTTCCCATGCATCAGTCTGAGATTTAACCTCGTCTAGCTCATTTAATCATCTATTATTCCAATCTCTCTTTTTATTCTTACAGAACTCTTTAAAATCCACTTTTATCTTATGGTACCTTATTTTATTTGTTGTTTCCATTTTCCAGTTTCTTAAGGCCTCTTTTACCCGCCAGTTTTTTTCAACACACTGATTATCCCACCATTTATTCCTACATAAAACTCCATTCCTAATCATAATTATTTTTTTGACAACTGCCTCCTTATCAATGTTTTAATTGTGCCATCATTTCTATAACATCACCTTTCAATTCTTAATATTTTAATTTTTCTTGCAGGCCACCAATTTCCTTCTCTGATCAAATTTCTTTCCATATTATCTTTTTATCTCATTCCCTGTTACATTCTATCTTGCTATTCACAGTAATCTCAATAGTCATATGCACCGATTCAAATCTTTCTTTCACCATCACTTCTTTTACAGTCTGCCTTCCTTCCTCTCCTACAATAACATTATCACAGTGCCCTCTCTCTTCCCTATGTATACCCCCCATTCCAATTTCCTTCCATATTTCCATTAGCTATATACCAGCCTTCCTGTTCTAGAAATGTCATTAATCTTTTACCCTTTCCATTGATTGTCTTATCTTCGGATTGTCTACATTCATCATATTTCCCCTCTTCATCCACCCAACTCCCTTTACATGTTGTGCTTGAATTAAAATATCCTCCAAATATTATATACTTTTCCTAGATTCCACATCCACTATCTCAAATTGTCCCTTCTTTATGTATGTAGTGCAAATCACCCATAAATAACCATTTAATCTAATCCATCAGTCCATACCGCCCCTCAACACCTTATCACTTTCTTTTTTCTTCCTTGATATCTTTCTTCACTCCAGTGATTATTCCCCCAGTAGCTCTTTCTTTTTTATATTCCCTATTAGCAAATTGCATCTTCAAATTAAAATTTTTTGGCAACCATTATAAACATTTCTCACTCTCCTTTCCTTCAATCCTGGTTTCAACTAATCCAACCACATCCCATTTATTGATCTCCTCCCAAAATTTCTTGTATTTATTTCTTAATCTTACAACATTCCAGAATCCCATTTTAATATTATTTTATCCACTTTATTGTAAGTGATATCTTGACTATTCCTTACCTTACTTCCTCTCCCCATCTTCTTCTCCCCCTTGCTTTTTTGTCCATGCTTCAGTTCCACTAACCTATTTCCATGACATTCTCATCCATATCTTACATTATTTACCCATATATCATCAGTGTCAATCCTAACTTTTTTCCTTTAGCTCTTTCTACTCCAGCAATATTGTTAATCACCCAGTTTATTTTCCTTTCCTCTAATGTTTGATCAGCTCCTATCCATACTTCCATTCAATTCTTCTTTGTTTCTCAAAATTTATTTCTTTTTCTGAAAATTATTCAACTTTAAGACTATGATAACCTTCTCTTTTTCAAATATTTTATATCATCTTACACTACTTTTTAACTCCTAATTTATGTACTATCTATTTCCCCATTCTCACTTTATATTTGTCCTTTCTTACACCTTTATCCACAATATTATTACTTCTCAATTCTTTCTCTAATTTTTCAATTTTCCTTCATCATAAATGAATCTCCTCCTTAAATCTATCCTCTCCACCTTCTCCTTTACTTTCATTTTTTTTCAAAATTATTTCATTTTTCCTCTAGTTTTTTAACCTTGTTATCTATTTCCTGTAACTTTCTCATCCCTGCTTGCAATTTTGTCAATCCTTCTTTGATTTCCTTCAGTTATTCATCTACTTCATTCCTTAAAATCTCACTATTTTTCTCAAATTCTTTTTCCAACCACTCCTTCAACTCCTCTAAGCTTAACTTCCTTGCTCTGTCTATTCTAACTTCATTTCTTTTATTTACTTTATCACTATCTTTACTCTCTTTTTCTCTAATCATCCTTCTGTTTCATATAAATCCTTCTTTTTATTCTTTATTAGAAATTATTTCTTTTCTTTAAGAGAAATATTTCTAAGGATGATATTTACAGCTATTGCACCTTATCAATTACTTTGATTACACCTTCCTTTTGAGTGATTTTATTTACACCCTTTCTTTTATTTTATTATTTTTTATATTTATATTTATTTTTAATGTAAAAATATATTTAAATAAAAATTATAATATTTGTAACACATTAATATGGCTAAAATAATTAAATTTATTGCAAAGTAAAACTGATTTATCAGCATGAGAAAGGCTTCAGAAACCTTTCAAAAATAAAACAAATTCTTTCAAGCCTGGGGCAATAAGAAATGAATAAGAAAGGCAATTCACTACTTTTGTTCAATTTATTGAGAAAGTAATTGATACATATTATAGAAGAAACAGTTTAAATTGCATAAGATGTGCTGTATTAAATACATTGAACCAGGAAGAACTTTATCACTATCAGAGTGATACTGAGTGATATATCAGAGTGATATAGAGTGTCATACTGAATCAGTGACTGCAAATGTGAGAGAAGGTTAATATTCTTCTCTTTTCTGGCCATGTGAAATCAGCAGTAACCAGCAGTATAAAAGTAATTAAGATTACAAAAACTGTCTGAAACACAAAATAATATGGAAGAATAAATTCAAACAAGTGACGAGTGACCTTAGGTATGAAACTGATTAAATTAAACTACAATTTCTAATAACCATGAGTGTAAAAATTAAAAGCAACAAAGCTCAATCCCTAGTGAGGACTACCCATTTCTTGTATTTCTTCTTCATCCTCACTGTCTGGTATGTCAATAAATAGTTGTGATACTTTAGTAAATTGTTTAATTTCTTTATTCCAATAATCCAAAATATTTTTTTCAGTATGAGTAACATACTAATTCCTAATTTCAGTTACAAACAACACATACAATTTTGTTCACAGTTACAAAAAACATTTTTTGTAACTATTACTCCCACGACGAATCGTTTATGTCCCCATCATAAGTGGAAATGTTACAACGTTCCATGACAACTTTGTCATCAATTGCGCGATTTAGTTGACGAGGTGACAGACAGATGGCGCTACTCTTTGGACAATCGATCAGAGAAATCTAGCGGAAGTAGTGTATATGATCCGGACGTGGGCAGTTGGTCATTGATTTTCGAAAACGATGGACGTGTAAATTGAATCCAAAAAGTTTCTGTTGCAACTTGTGGTGACGGAGGAAAGTTCCAGTCAGCATCGTCGTTGGTAAATAAACTAGGAACTGTAATTAGGAAAAGTATTCATGTCACGATTGCGCAGTTTAATTTGTGCAAGATTCGTATTCTTTGTGTGGATTTTGAAACATTTGTGACTTACGAGTGACGAACAAAGAATTATTTCAAAGTGCTTTACGTAATCGCTACAAGGAAGAATTACTACTTTGTTAATCATATAACTACTTGTGGCGAGCGACAGCAAGAATTGTAGATGACGTAGTGTACGTGTTAGTGTGAGCATAGAGAGAGTGGCCAACCTGAAAAAATACTGTGCTAGGAAGTGAGGAACCTGAGATTGCAAGTAGATTTGAAGTTTTTTAGCTAGTGAGTGATAAAATATCATGAGAATAAAGGTATTTTCCGGGCAAGTGGCCATTAGGACGGTAGAAAATACAGGTACCAGCCATACGATCACGAGAAGGACTTAATTATTTGTGATCCGCCGAGGGAATTCATTTGGTGTACGTGGAAGGTACCGACGGCTGGACGCAGCGAACGGCGACTTCATCAGCCCGGCGCAACGGACCCAGAGCGCTTCGGGTGTCATGCGGAAAGACCCGACAGCAACTTCGTGAGGGGGAGAGAACAGCGGACTGGGCAGGTCGTCGACGGCACTGAGGGGTGGAAGTGGTGCCAAGGCCATCGGAACAGCAGCGGGACAAGGTAATTCCAGAGGCGTTGCTGTAACGTATGTGAAATACTGTTTCTTTTTTGAATAGCAGCGAACAATAGTATAACAGGACAGTTTAATCAGCAAACCATTTTGTATACTCCATTCTGTCATGCTTGGATTTAAAAGGATGTAAATAAGCACAGTTGTTGCGACATTTTTTATTTTTTGTGTTTGTGTTGTGTTAGGGTATCATTTGCTTATCAGCATTATAATGAGACATTTTTGATGGTATTCGACGTTGCAGAAAAGTAACAAGGAACCAAGAAACTGTAATTACTATTGAGAAAGGGAGTTTTCAATTATAATAACTAGCATTGGAAGTTATGAGGTTAAATCATAAATGATGTATTGACAGAGAAACTGTTCGTCTTTGTTGTATTCTTTAATTTATAACAAGACATTTTGATTCCATTAATTTTGTTGTTGCTTGGCACGTCTTACTTTGATTCAAACGAGCCAAACACGAAAAAGATTCCTGCTCTAGGTCCATCCTTTCCGTAGTTAGGGATACAATAGTTATTTATGTATCAAGGCCGGAAAGGGATTGAAATGATTTAGGACCAGGCGTTAACCAACCGAGGTGGAGTGGAGCGAAGCTCATTCAATGCTAAAATCAACCCGAGGTATAGAAGAAAACATAGATGTCGGACAGTATCACAGTGTTAAATCATTTTTGAAGCGCATGTAGGAAAAAATGTGAACCTAAAAATTGAAAATTCTAACAACATAAGAGATAAAATAAGTTAAAAACATTCTGTATTAAAAAAATAATATATATTCTTTGCCAATGTGTCAAGTCATTTGTACATGTCTTGTTTACTTGACGTTGCCATGGTATGCGTCCTCTAAAATTCATTCTCGACCTAGGCCGCCAATGCTCATCTTTGTGGCGTATAAATGCTCTACAAAATACGGGTTTTGAAGTGAGGAGACGAAAAAAATATTTTTTGCATCTTTGTTGCGATCTTATTTGCGTGTGGCGTGTCTTCATACCCGCGTGCCCAAGGAGATGTCTCAAGACAAATTCAGCCGCTGTACGTAACTAAGGAACTGAGTCTAAGAAATATGATTTCAGTCATTTCATTTAATAGAAAATTAACTGTTACATGTTTTAAATTCATCCGCTTGCTAACTAGAGAGTATTATGTAGCAATTATATTTGGTGGAAATTTTCAAGAGTTTAACCTGTTATGTCTGTTACGGTGCCCGAACAATGTGTATCAGATACGTTCGTAATGTAGCATTATATATATTTAAAAATAAATACTATAGTTTAATTAAAAAAAAAACAAAAAAATAATACATGAAAGTGATGTTATATAATCCACTATCTGTACCAAAAATGTAAAGAAAAAATGTGAATCCTTTTCCAGAATATGACTTGTGCTTTTCTAAAAATGCTCAAGTTTGAGCCCATTTTTACAGAATACTTTTGAGTTCTCGAGAAACTTTATACGACATCATTTGAAGCATTTGGACTAAAAAATACAAAATATACAAACCGCTGGTAATGTACATATTAACGACGTGAAAGAGATATACAAAATACATTTGCAGTTTTTTAAACAAAAGAATACAGTAAAATAGTGTTTATTTCATCTCAAAGAGTGCATTTATCACTATCCATACAAAAACTTCAAAAGAAAAAAATTGGTGCAGTCTTTGAGAAAATCTTGTTGTTAATATTCCCACATTTCACTCAAAATTGCTCGAAAACAAAATTTGAAAAATACTAGATATTACATTAATGAAAGAAGCAATTTTGGAAAACTACTTTCATTTATTAGATATTGTCTAAAAAAATACAATATTCAGTATTCTAGTTACAAGACGTCGCCGAAAAACTCTAACTGGTAATTTACGAAAATTGAGAGTTAACAGAGGAAATTGGACATTTATCAATCTTTAAAAGTTTATTTTACTCTCTTGGTACAAGAAATTGAAAGAAAAAAAATTGCCAGTTTTTTAAAAACTTGAAAATATTGGAGGGGTTTCATGTAAAGTACCCACAAAATCTAAAGAATGTGAATCAAAATTGTAGGGCACAGAGCTTGGCGAAATCGGCCTGGAAATATTAATTTTAAAAAACAACTACGATTAGATTGGATAGTGTTGTTCACATGTGGACGGGCTGGCGGGCAGACACAGACGCGCGTTTGTGAAAAAAGAAAACACTTTTTGTACATCAGGGGGACCAAGACTTGTATTTCTGTTGACATTTGAAATAGATTTTCCGCAGCATTAAATAACTTTCTCTTATTATTGAAAATTTTCATATTATTTTTCAGCATTTTGTTTTATGATCTACCAGTTTACGTGTATTCTTATAACAAGCAGTCACATTAGGTTATTGATTTATGATTCCGAGCGCGTGAAATGATAAAGTCATTAGACCCGTAAGTGTAGTGCATGCTTTCCCTCGGGAGGTGGCGGGGTTCTTTCCCCGCTGGATGGCGTGATCCGGCGCCGATCTATCGTCGACTAGTGGGATTTTCCCCGACCAGGTATAAATTAAATTTCTCCAAGAGAGTGTCATAGCGATTGTCTGCACCAACGTGACCGGTAACGGTAGCTCAGTGCATCAACTGATGTCACTGCAGCGCCTCTGATCGGGAGGTCCTAGGTTCGAGACCCGACGGCGGCAGGATTTTCGACACTAACTTTCAGGCTTGGTCGAATTCAGCTGCTGTCTGGAGGAGAATTCTAGCGGCCGGCTGCTCTGATCGGTAGTTTTCCGTGGTTTCTCCGATCAACACCAGGCGAATGCCGGAGCAGTACCCTACCAAACGGGCCACGGTCCGCGCGCGATCTGTCCTTCCTCATCCTTGTCCTATACTCTCCCCTGACACACACACACACACACACACACACACTAACGTGCACTACACTACCACATATTCCGGGAGACTCGTCGGGAGCTTAGAGCTTGTTCCGACTGGGGCGGTGCTCCGTTGGTAGGAGAGTCCTGGTTAGGGGGAAACCCCACTAGCCGACGGTAGATCGATGCCGGATCTCGCCATCCAACGGGGGAAGATCACCGCCATCACCCGAGAAAAAAAACTACACTAACGGGACTAATGACCGAAGCAGTTGACGCGCCCGGAAACACGAAAAAATCAATCAAATCAGTCAATGCACCAACTTGAGGGAGAACGTTTTACTACAAGATACTTGACAACCATATCCAAACCTGTAGGACAAACACATTCTCACGAGAAAGTCTTCCATCTAGTAAAATGTTTGCAGAGCTTACAATCTCGTGTTTAGTAGCATGTGAAGTGTAATACTGGTACATTACAAACAGCAAAGCATTGCATTCACCGAAATATCGTCCTCTTCACCAGGAATGTCAATGATGGCTTTCCCATCACTTCACCGCCGTCCCATGTTTCACATCTCCTCCAGCACCAACATTATTTCTCGGCTGATGAAGGACGCGACACTTGCGCTGTCGAGTTTCCGTCGCGGAGAGCGCACTCGGAGGCGGAGCGCCGGGCACTTGAGCGGTGAAAGACGCGCCCGGGGCACCGTCGCGGCGCCCGCGTCGCTTTTAATCCCGGAGAGTTGCGGCTCCCGCGGGAGGGCGCCCCGCCGCGCTCCGGAGGCGGCGACAACAACCGCGGTAACCATGAAGAACGTAAGGAGACTCGACTCCGGTGTTGGAGGCATACGTGATTGATTGATTGATTTTTTTCATGTTTCCGGGCGCGTCAAGTGCTCTGGTCATTAGTCCCGTTAGTGTTGTGCATGTTTTTTTCTCGGGAGATGGCGGTGATCTTCCCCCGCTGGATGGCGAGATCCGGCGCCGACCTACCGTCGGCTAGCGGGGTTTCCCCCTAACCAGGACTCTCCCACCAGCGGGGCACCGCCCCAGCCGGGACAAGCTCTAAGCTCCCCTGACCGGTCTCCCGGAATATGGTAGTGTAGTGCATGTTAGTTAGTGTGTGTGTGTGTGTAAGGGGAGAGGATAGGACGAGGAAGAGGAAGAACAGATCGTGCGCGGTCCGTGGCCCGTTTGATAGGGTACTGCTCCGGTATTCGCCTGGTGTTGATCGGAGAAACCACGGAAAACTACTGATCAGAGCAGCCAGAATTCTGCGACTGAATTCAACCTAGCTGAAAAGCTGGTGCCGAAAATCCTGCCGCCATTAGAACTCAAACCTAGGGACCTTCCGGTCATAGGCGCGGCAGTGACATCAGTTGATGTACTGAGCTACCGCTCAGATAATTGAAATTAATTTAGTTTCGCGTAAAAAAATGAAGATATTGATGTATTGTTTATTAGGGCTTATCCTTGTACCGTATCGTGGTTGTCGCCTGCTATTGAAAAAGTTAATGTGAGTTTAGGACGTTTAAGGCACATGTCTCCTCAAAAATGACGGAACATGATGGTAAATTGCATTTTTGTTTTTTACCATTCTGAAAGCGTCAAGCGTCTAAACACGTTATTGAGATGAAATCCGTTTTCTTCTAGCTGCGATATTTTCGGAGATATAATACAATGTTTACAAGATGGCATCGCTGTCACGTCCACTTCGCTCCCTTGAAACATGATTTTGGGAACGCAAGTATGTGAAAATAAGAAACAAAAACTAACTGTTCAACTGAAAACACCAGAGAAAAAAAGCAGGAGAAGGTACTTGTGAAGAAGGAAGTGAAAGAGGAAAGACGAAGTGAAAGAAGGTGTAAATTATGTTGCTGGTGCAGTATAAATATGTAAACTATAATTACTTCTCCTGAAAAGTTCATTTTCCTTGCGTATTGTTTAACGAAATGCATCATAAGGTGGGAACTAATAGAGATATTGAAATTATTCTTTTTGTATTTTACAGATTATTTTCAGTTAAATATGTTAACCAGATATAATGTTACACTACACAATATTTGAAGAGTGAGTTAAAAAAAGGAAAAGGAAATTAATCGAAAATTATTTTTTAAAGTGTAGAGTTTTTTAACTCTTTAAAATTTTACTTCTCACAGAACATTGAGGTTTACATAATGCAGCAGTTATTTATTTCTATTTTGAAAAAATAATTATGAAAATATACTAAATATTAATTGAGATACTATGTCACAAGCGAAACACCGTAAAATATTCGTTTAACTCAAAATGTAATTTTTATTAAAAAAATTGGGATGTAATTTTAGGTTTCCTGTACGTATATTTATATTAAAGTAATACAGAAAGAGCTAAAACGAGATTATTACAAAATGTTTGCTTTGATTAGTCGTATATCTTAATGTTATTATGGAGTAAGTACACCATAGTTCGGACACAAAAATGGACGCCATTTAAATTTGTTCTTCCTCCTGTCAGTCATGGTTTATTACGCATATTGAGCGGCTTATCGGATTTAGATAAATTTGTTGTTTCTTTAGCGTTTTGTTTATGGAATTTCTTTCCAATCTACCTTGAACATCCATAGTGGTGCCTAGCTGCAAGTACAGAGACAGTGGTTGCATCAATGAATCAAGTAAATTTCAGTTACTTGATAAAGCAATGAATACGGATATGTTCTAGTGGATTTGAATTTATGTGAGAGAAAGTACGTACACATGCAGGAATATTGCACTCGCTTCTCTGTAAGAACCGAATCTGACACGACTATTCAGATCTGCAGATTACTCCCTCTAAAACCCATCTAGGTTTTTTCTATTCACCGGTGAAACTCTTGGTGCCCACTCCGTATACGTCTCGGCGGGGACAACATTCTCATCTCCGTGCGATCAGCAATGTAGTCGAAAGTCGAACGCTGAATGGGAGCTTGATTATTAAATTCTTAGTGGATTTATAAGTTAAAACATATTAGACTTTCTACATTATTTTAAGGAGATACATCTGTGGAAGACAAATCAATGGTATGGTGCAACACGTACGTTGGTCGTGTTTTCGTGTGTGGCCATCGACCAACTTTTGCCTTCCCAATTCCTCCGAGACATTAATAAATCGTTATGCGAGGATGTTGTCTAGAAGATAGTCATGCACCTATTTGAAACATGCTGAAATATTGCAACTCTAGATGGCAAACCTTCTTAATTTTTTCTTTACCTTTTCTCTCAGTAAAGAAGTAATTTTTTAAGGTCATTTCTCCAAGCGTCAAAGTTCAAGCATCACTTTGCCTTTTGACCTGTCTTTATGTGAGTTTTCACTTTGTTACGATAATAGCTATTTCCAGGAGACAAATTTTTGTTCAATCGAATATCGAACGGATAACATCGCCTTTTTGAAATTACTCAGTTGAACTATTCATCGACGTCAGATCTATTGATTAGGTAGCTCTTACGATTGTCATGTCAAGTGTTGTGTCCAAACACGTCGAATATTGGGTTGGATAAAATATGGTAGACTCCATTCACCTGAAGATTTACGACTCGTCGTATTGTTAATCCTTTCATCTTCTTCGGTCGTCTGTCAATGGAACCTCATTAGTACGCATGAAGTTTGCCACTTTTTTTCGACTGATTGAATAGTGATTCCGGTCGCGTCAACTGCTAAGGTTATTAGTCTCGTAAGTATAGTGTGTGTTCCTCCTCAGGCTGTGGTGATCTTCCCTTGCTGTATGGTGAGATCCGGCGCCGACCTTCCTGTCGGCTAGCGGTGTTTTTTCCAATGAGGTATCTCCCACCAGCGGGGAACCGCCCCAGCACGGAGAAGCTCCAAACTCCCGACTGGTCTCCCGGTGTATGTGTGTGATAGTGTAGTTCATGTAAGTGTAATTGAATCGTTTATTTCAGAAACGCGTCAAATGCCAAATTTCTCATGTCGAGAAAAGTGAGAAAAAGTGTCCCAATTGTTCAGATTTCAAAAAATTTTTTTAAATATTAAAGCAGTTAACAAATTAATATTTTTCAGGTAAATATGGAATAAGCGATGTCTATTCTCATGAAACAATATTCCACCGCTAAAGCGCATTTTAAATTTTGGCGTTTGACGTGTTTCTGGAATAAACAATTCAATTAAGGTGCGAAGATAGGACACGGAACAAGAAGGAAAGATAGCGCCCGATCCGTAGCCCGTTTGTTCGGGTATTGCTCCGGCATTCGCCTGTTGTTGAGGGAGTATCCGTCTCTTCTCCACTCCCATCTAGCGAAATGAGGATTCAAGAAAACATGCGCGGATAATATTCGTCCTCTTTTCACTAGGGTTTTGCACTTTAGTCTGTCAAACTGTATGTTGGCTGTAAATAGAATGTCGTTTAAAATGTGACAGTGACGAACCAGAGGTCCATTACTCTTTTTCATCTGCATTCGACGGTAGCAAATTAAATCTATTTACTTAGTTACGAATTTTCCTTCTTTTATCTGTTTGTTTATTTATACATTTGTAACTGCTTTCACGTTAAATTAATGTGACGTCTGCAAGAGAAAAATCTTTACTTACTGGCCCAAGGAGAACAAAGGAGACAATCTCAAGATTTCCCATGTGTAAAAGGAAACCAAAAGAACCTAAAGTATTTTCATACTTCTCCTTCCAGCAACTACGTACAGGAACCAACTTTAGTTGGAATGGGAGAGAATAGAGCATATTCTTGGACCTCAACAATAAAGTACATCTAAACCCTACAAACTAAAGTCCTCCGCACTGCCTTAAATGCCCCATGGTACATATCTAATGCTCAAATTCACAATGATCTAAAATTCCCTACAGTAGCCCAGCACATCGCCCGCCTCTCCGAAAGATTCTACAACAAGCTCTATAACCTCCCCTTCCAACAGACTTTCACACTAGAAAAAAACACTCATCCTCATCTAAACCACATCCCGTCTAGATTCCCCAAAGATAAATTCCGTCCTCCGAAACTCCTACGTTCCCTCCACATCATAATCCTCTCATCCCCTAATCATCATTATCTCACACATTTCACAAACCACCGCAATAACTCCCATGCACCTCAACCTGGTTTCCCATTGAGGAGCCCAGTGGGGTCATCCTCCTTCTTATTTCGTCAGTATATTATTGAATAACCAAACAATTCTGTAAATTGGCTATGTATGCTGTATCAGAAAATTGTTTAATAAAAAAATTCTTGGTGCGCTATCGATCCGGTGTAGTATACGTCCGTAATTCAATCCATCGATTAAATGACCTTCATGACTGCACTAGAAATGTTGTCTGGAACTATTCACTCGTATCTGACCTACCTCCGCGCTGGAAACCTCTTGTCCTGGAACATTACTCATTTTTTTTCTTTTGGTAATCGAATACATTTCAGGCAATTTATTTGTTACTCGCCCAATCAGTACATGGATCCTTAAGAAAGTCAATAAATTGTTTTATCTAAATAATACGCTTTGAATTTAAAATATATTGTACTATACAGTAAACCCGCGTTAACACGAACTTTCTTAACACGAATTTCGCCGTAACACGAACAAAACTTCGCTCCAGGCAAAGTATTACGCTAATATGAACATTTATAATACTCGTATAACACGAACACCGATAATTTCGTTCCCTTTGAATTCGTGTCAATGAGTGTTTGCTGTATAATATAATATTAAGGGACTTAAAGTTATATTAATATAAAGTCAGTTGCTATATGTAAGTTACATGCTATTATCACAATTAAGCTGTGTGTAACAGAAGTAGATAATTAAAACCACTTCCCGAGGATAAAGAAACCGTGCTCGTGTATTTTATTGTTTGGGCACTTGTTGTAATTAACATCTGTAGACCAATATTCTACTTATTGTGAAATAAATAAAATGTTTCACATGAATTAGTTAACAGCTAAGATACGTATGATAAGACTGCTATCAAAATGAAAACAATTTTTGTCACACGTGTTGTGTACTGTAGTTAATAAAAAATTTGTTACATACTATATCTTATTCATTATACTAACAGTTCTTAATTTCATGTCATCTAAAGGAAAAAATTATTGATAATGAAGAACCAGAATTACTGATAAAGTTGGTTAATGTATCATACTAACAAAATAACATGGTATTCAACCGATTGTGACAATGACAATGACAAAGTGCTTGTGTTTAAAAAAGGATGAAAGTTATCTTCTGTTCTTATTATCTTTTAACACTATATATCTCAATGCAGGGTTAAGGTTATTTCCTCTTTCTGATTATCGATTAAAGGTGCTTTCAGAAATTTCTCGAGAATATACGTACTTTTGTGGAAGCCTAGCTCGTTATTCTCGATTAAAATTAACAAGTAATAATAAGATTTCTGGAAGGGAAACGAAATCTCTGGAAAATCTTTGCTTAGGAGAAATCCCGAGGGAGATTTGTTGGGTTAATCGTAATATTGAATTTCGCGGCTGTGGTTGAGGTACGGTTTTCCTAATATTTGATTTCCTTTATCGACGATACTCTGTAAGATGTACAAAGAGATACTCTTTGTAAGGCCTTTGAACTATCAATTTTTAACGTAGGTCACTGCGATGAAAGTTCACTTGGATGGTAAAGAGATTTTATTGCCCAATAAATTAGCTAGACCTTTCTTTGATGTCAAATTGGTAATGATGAAATACTGGTGCTGAAACTAATTTTTGTAAAGAATGTGGAAACTATAGATATATAGAAAAAGGCTATGAAAATTATAACTTATTAAAATTCGAATTCTTGGATTGTTTGATACGTACTCGTGTTCAATGTTTGACAGATTCCCTAACTGAATGCATTATGTTGAAAGGGATAAAAACATTAACCGCAAGGAAATTATCTAAAAATTCAAGAGAAAAATGATTGGTCAAATGAATTGCCTGGACCAATGACAGGTCCCATTTTAAGGAAACAAAACTACATTGAGATTCAACAATAGGGTTTGAAATGAAGAGACATTTTAAAATATTGAAATATAATTAACTAGAGGTGCTTCAATCCCACGTACTTTATAGTATTATAGGAAATCGTTACTTAATAGTTAAATAAATAATTGTTGTGATTGTTAAATATATTATTGTTATAACTTGAAAAAGTCCAATTAAAAAGAAGCGTCAGTAGTGCATTTATGTTCATTTCAATAGCCAGAAACAGTAATCATTTTTAACTTTTACAAATGAAACAAACGTGAATAAATTTAACTATACAGAATTTGCAGCACATTTTCTGAAAAGAAAGAATATTTCACACAAGCTTGCTTTGATTCCATTTAAGTGTGTTAATATATTTTAATACCATTATCAGCGATCAACCCGACTTAAATGAAATAAATATATTTGTTCATTCTACGTTAAATATAATACCTTCTTCAAATCTATTTCCGTTGATAAGAATTTCATCTACATCATGCGGTCATCACGACAGACGACAATGATAAGCATTAGAATATAATTGGAAACCGTCGTGTTGCTATTTTGCGAACACCAGCGAGTTAAACAAAGGGTAGGAAATTCGAATTTCGCAATTCAATTTTTTTCAATTTTAAAAGATACTGAGTGTTCGTCGAAAATAGGACCAGTACCTCATACTTTACCGTTCTTTGCTACATGCATGCAAACAATTTAAAGAACAAATTCTGAGAAAATATTTTTTATATTTAATCATTGCCTATTTTACGCACAATTACACAACATATTCATATTTTAGAAAAATCGAACATGACTTATTTCAAGATCGGTTTCTCATTAATACATTTCATTAATAATTAAATTATCTTCATAATTGTCCTTGAAAGAAGGCGATAAAAAATTAAATTTTGCATTATTCGAAAACTCTGGGATTTCAACGAAAATGTATCTATCATTCTCTGAAGGGTGCTTACGCTATCCGGAGTCAAATTAGGATTTTGACTACACAACATGTTATAGGAAGCAATATACTGTATATAGGGATAAGAATTATCTACTTTATTACCAGGGCAATATGAGTTTTTCTGTCGAAAATTCGTTTTCCTAAGCAGCATTACAATACTTTCTCTATACTGGGTAAGCAGTAGCGAGAAAGTAAAAATGAGCTCCTATATGAATCATGAAGTATAATATGTTTATTAAAAACTGTTGCCGAGAAACTATTACTAAATTTCAGTTAAAAAAGGAAGCCTTCGCGGTCTGTCTCACTGTTTAAGTTGTTTTCGAATGTTTCGTCTGCAACTGCGGCAGACATCAGATTCTGTGAAACGGCAGTCCGACAACAACACACATAGAAAGGTCCCGGCCGCTGATAGTGTCTGAAACAGCTGCAAACTAAATGTTCGGAAGAAGGCCTTCAATTAGACCACGGCGTATCAGCCTGTAAAACAATTTAATCATAAACTTTCATTGTTTCAAATCAGCCAACTTCTTAACTAAAAAACTGCTGTTTCAAGATTCACATAATAAAATTATAACATCACTGATTACCTCAGTTATAAAACAAAATGAATAGTAAGATAAAAGTTCAGAGCGGTCATATAATTGAAGTTGTTGCAATTAAGCCGTTATTGTAAAATTGCAGAAAAAATATTCAATAACACAATTAGAAGTTAATTTCCTGTTCTGTTTAAAATACTAAATTTACGAGCAGAAATATTTCAAATAAATGTTTTCGAGTATTACAGTGCAAATTATTTTTTTAAATCTTTAATTGAATTATGGATAAATCACAATTGTGAATCTGTAGAATCGAATTTGAAACCAATATGTCATCAGCTTTTTATTCTTCAGTTTTATTACCATACGTGAACTGTAAACACACGACTGTTCCTCCTGCGACGACAAGTCATCAGATTCGCTTTCCCTGCGGGGGCTGTAACGAGTGGAACCCGGCGCTGCTCGTTTGTTTTATGGGCTGCGCATCGGGCGTGGCAGAAGAGGCGACCCTGGCGGCGGAAACGGCAACGAAGTCATGGCGCAGGGGTCTGGAGATTATCGGGAGTCTTATTTGCAAACGGCTTCTGGCCTCCGCCTGCAGGAATCTCCACCTCCCTTCCCGTCGCCGCTCCAGCTGAACTGGCTAAGTGGCAGCTATACCATTGTTTTGATTGATTTTTTCGTGTTTCCGGGCGCGTCAACTGCTTTAGTCATTAGTCCCGTTAGTGTAGTGTGTGTGTTCCCTCGGGAGATGGCGGTGATTCCCCCCCCCCGCTGGATGGCGAGATCCGGCGCCGACCTACCGTCGGCTAGTGGGGTTTCCCTCTAACTAGGACTCTCCCACCAGCGGGGCACCGCCCCAGCCGGGACAAGCTCTAAGCTCCCTATCGGTCTCCTGGCATGTGTGGTGGTGTAGTGAATGTTAGTGTGTGTATGTAAGGGGGAGAGGATGGGACAGGAAAGAGGAAGGAAAGATCGCGGGCGGTCCGTGGCCTGTTTGTTAGGGTACTGCTCTGGCATTCATCGAAATCACGGAAAACTAGCAATCAGAGCGGACGTACGCTAGAATTTTCCTCCAGACAGCGACTGAATTCGACCTAGCTGACAAGCTAGTGTCGAAAATCCTGCCACTGTCGGGACTCGAACTTAGAACCTTTCAGTTAGAGGCACTACAGTGACATCAGTCGATGCACTGAGCCACCTCTCTCGGTACGCCCTTGGACGTAACGGGAAATATGCCTAGTATTAGAACTGTGTCTGAATTGAATCTTACTCTCTGCCACGAATTGTTTTTTTACCCTCTCTTAACAACTCGCGACACAATTAATCAAATAAATTGGCTTGCTTTGTTGAAGAGGACTGGAGGTAGTGTGCTATTTGGTGTGTTGCAAACAGCGCATTTTGCGAAATGTATTCAAAACATTTTAAATGAGGCGTATACTCTATATAAAACATGCACATATACTCGTAGACTATAATAACACACGAAAGGTTTGCAGCTGTTGGAGCAAAGCTGTTTCCCCTATGGAGCATTCGCAAACAGATAATATTGTCTACACTTCTCAATGGCTTTATTACAAATATCTTATTATTTTTATTACTAACGGAAAGTTATAATTTGTGATCAGTAAAAATTTGTTTTTCAATTTCACTTGCTTCTCTGGCAATACACTTTATCTTATACTAATCTTGCATTAATTGTCATATCGTTCTCAATCTCGGTCACCTCATATCTTTCACGATCTTCCCTTCCCACGTTCTGGTCGTTCCCACACCGAGCCACCTGCCAATATTCTCATCGATTCTCAATCCCGATTAACACTTTAGTGATCTCGCATGTTTATGAAATGCTGTTGGTTGCGTGATGAACATGGTTTTGTAGAGATGACAATTGGAAAATCTTTTGAACCTGAGGGATTATCAATGTTATCCTCATTATGTCAAATCATTCAGAAATGGGTCAATCGTCTCATAGTTCATTATAAGTTTGGATAAATATTTGTTTCTAAATTGTTGCATGAGAAGGGCACTATAGTTTCACTCACTACTCTCCACACTCGTATTTCCGAGAATGATTCGAAAAGAGTTTTATGATTCACAGAGTTTAAAAGTTTCTTAACAAAACAGCAAAGTAGTATGACTGCAAATAAACGTATATCACATTAAATTATAAAAGATGACAATAATTTATCCACGGAACACATCTCAAAGGAAGCAGTTGAAACTCGATTAAAGGGGAACCTAAATATAATTATAAAGATAGCATCCAATTTCTCAGTCGATTAGGCTTCACTTCTATTTATTTATTTAACGTCAGAAACAGTTAAAAACTGTGTGACGTACTATGAACAAAATTTCAATCTATGTGTTGCTCTGGTATCTCTGGTAGCTCTGTTAACTTATTCATGTTTTTGTACTTTGGCGCAATAGCCTCTGACGAAGCCTGGACCCACCAGCGGCGTCCCGGCCTTACGGCCATGGGTTACGGGGTACGTGTGGTTAACACATAGCCCCAACGCCGCTTTCTGGTCTTTTGAACCTGAGAAGTACGTTTCCTCTTCGTTACACAGCAACATAAACTGGGACATTGCAAGGAAACGCACACTTTAGTCTTGCCTGGCCGGGAATCGAAGCGGGTGTCGCGTCATGGAAAGCATTCTGACCAATTCGACCATTGACCATTCGAGCATTCTGACCAATGGGCTATCCACGAGGGCATAACTTATTCGTACTACGGGGAATTATGAATACGGATAGAAATGAACGTTTTTCGCAAGAAATTGCATGAAAATATTCGGTCCGATGTAATAAAAACTATTTGAAAAGGTAAATAAAGAACGGATTTTGGCTATTATTCCTTGTGTTCTACGAAAAGGAATCAATTTGCTGGCGTGAAAAATGGAGAACAATTATTAATGTATCGACAGTCCCGAAAGAGCTCATGAAAACGAAAAACAGGTTGTGAAGTTACATTTATGTGCAGAAGAAAACAAGGCGCCATTTCATCAGTTGAATCGTTTATTTCAGAAACCCGTCAATCACCAAATTTGTCATGTCGAGAAAATTGAGAAAAAGTGTCCCAGTTTTTCCGATTTCAAAATATTTTTAATATTAAAGCAGTTAATAAATGAATATATTTCAGGTAAACACGGAACAACTGATGTGTCTATCCTCATAGAACAATATTCCGCCGCTGAAGCGCATTTTAAATTTTGACGTTTGACGGGTTTCTGAAATAAACGATTCAATTACTCAAAGGATCAGGGAAACTGGACGAAAACCTGATTCAGATGAAGATCATTCACCCAGATGTTGAGGTATAGTACTTCTATGATCATGTCTGCGCGGTTTTAATTTCCACTTTCCAACAACTAGCATGAAGGATTTTCCTTGCTGGTACAATCATGCGAATTCTTTCAATGCGGAATTCCCGGTTGGAATTCAGTCCTTCCATTTCCTCATCGGGCTTACCAGCTCCTTTTCCCTCACCCTCGTCTCCGCTTCCATGAAGAGCTGCCGGCGACAGCTGCCGGTGCAAGCAGCAAACTAACAAACCCGCCCAGGGCACTGCTCTTTCTGTAGACGCCGGCGGCGGTTTACGCGAAGCTCTTGTTAGACTCCGTTCAGAAACCACGGGGTGGCTTGCTATTTTGTTTGTGGCGAGAGTTTGTGCACTGAAAGGGGGCTGGGGGTAGTCTGGATTTATTTGGTTCTTTTCTAGTAAAAATATTTCTGGTGTACAAAATTCTCTAGTTTGAAACTTTCTTAGTGTGGTGCAACGGAAATTTGTAGAAAAACTATAATACTTTAGATAACGAGTTTAAAAGTAGTTACAGTTGCCTCGTTTAAAAATAAGCCAGATATTAAGGTTAAATCGAATATTTAAAAGTTTTATTTTTTTTTTAATATTTCCAGACTTATCTTAAGTGTTACTATTTTTCTAATATTTACACAATTTACACAATGCACAAGTGAATTTGTATGAATTATATTTGGAACGTGATTTCGACATTATATTGTTTCTCCTATATTGTGTACATTTGACATAGGTCATTTCGTCAATTACGAGGACAAAAAAATTTCGCGGAGTTAATTACACCTTTGAGTAAGTTTTGTAGAGTCCTAATCACTTACTATAAATGCTAATATTCATTCTATAATCATTGTACTTCTCATTCAATTTTACAATGTTTAGACTACCTTTTGAAACAACGAGTTCATGAAAAGTCGACGAATACATTCCAAATGTGACGTAACAAAAGTACAGTAACGGGATCGCAAATCTCTGTCCCATTGTAATATATCAGCAGCACTGTATATGGCCACAGTGTTTCTATGGACCGACGTTTCTGTCGTTAAATGTTCTGGTGTAGTATCTTAGAGTGTCGAACAAGTGTAATTTTTAATATGAGTGAACTGTATAAAATTTGCGCATGTATAAAAGCAAGAGTTCCTTTTACACTTTTCTATTCCTCCTTATGCCCCTTGCGAAAGATTTGTTCCTATCACGGTTCAAGGTCACATTAAGAAACTCATTTCAGAAAGCAATTGACACATATGATGGATATCTAATGCTTCTAATTTATCGAAATATGTAATTAAATTAACCTTGTTTTAAGAAATGATAATTTCTTCCTACATTGCTTTACACCTATTTTCTTGAGAACCTGAGAGCTAATTGCTTCTTCTAAAAAGATTTTTTCAACTGAAAATAAAATTCATTTTTCTATATCTGGCCTCAACTTGAGAAATTCAAAGTGGTGGAAAATAAAAATGCAATAGAAGAAATGTAAACAGATTTTGAAATAAAAGTACATTTAATAGTTAAAAATATTTTCAATATAAATTTAATATTTCGATTTGGCAATGACTCACTTCGAAATTTTTGTTAAATAGTCATTTACTTAATTTTTAAAATAAGTTATTTACTTATATTTTTTTCATATTTCGAAGTTTTTTTATTTTGAAGTTGCTTTGGTGGAAAAGAAAATACATTGTTCTGTCTTTTCTACGTCTTCAACTCCCAGAAGAAAGGTTATGTCCACTTTCGTATAATTTTAGAAAATTCAGAGGTTTTGATAGCTTTTTCTAGTTTTGGTATTTTAAATCGCTTACAAATGTGGTTTTCGCACGTCCCATTTCGTAATCCATTCCCCGCAAATTATCACATCCTCTTTTCCATTTATCGTCTTGAATACAAGCCATTTTGGTGACGTTGGGGACTATTGGGAACACGCTAATAGTCGACCACCTGCATTAAATTTCACCAATCATTGACGACCGCTGCCCCCTACTTTCGATTGATGTCAGTCAGTTTTCATTTTTTTTTTAATATCGATGTATTTAATAGTACTACGTCATCAGTACAACTACTTACTGAAAGTAGGAGGGTTGGAAGGAAGAGCATTTCAGAGCACTACATGTTGATTGATAGTGCTTCACTTTACCACAATACACCAGCGGCAGAACCCAAGAAATATATGGCGCTTTCACCTTCGTAAACGATTTTGAGCTCACGTACTGTAATAAAGTTACCACTTGCACCAATTCAGAGCGTTGTTGTTTATACTGAAATTGCTGGGAAAATAAAATTGTTTTCTGAGAACCTATTTTTTGACTGGTTTTGGGAAATTGATTAAAAGCGCTTAGCTTCCAATATTTCGGAAAACACGGTAAATGAAATCTTTTGAAATAATAATAATATTGACAATGTATTCTAGTAAAAATATGTACATTGAATTAAGAAGACGTAGATGACGTTCGAGAAAAATTCAAAGTTTGCAATTCTTGGAAATTCACATAGATGTTTTAATGAGAGTTGAGACATAATTTGTAAGCGCATTGTTCAATTTAAACAAGAAATTTAGAAACAAACGTAGCTTTTTTCTAAAAAAATCAAAAATGTTTGTGTGAGTTTTTGTGAAATAACCCTCAAAATTTCAAGATTATAAATTCAAAGAGTCTGAAGTTGATGCAGACGTTTGGAAGAATACCCTTTTATAGAATACCGTGGAATATGTTTTGAGTAACTAAGTTTCCAAAGTTGTGTTGCGCACAATTTTGTTGTAATACCTTTGGATTGAATTATTATCAATATATACTATTAAATTTCTATGAGTATAGCAAATAGTATCTCTCGAGAGACTATACTCTTTACAGCAAAGAAACAGTCAGTTAAATCGGGAAACAATTGCCAAAGTTCCTGCTGAACGAATAAAAAATGTAAAGAAAGAAAACTATAATATACTTTCCAAGTTTGTATAAAAAAACAGGACAATATTACAAATATTGTCCTATAACCGTATAATATTACAAATATCGTCCTACACGAAAGCTGAAATACTATATGATAAACTAATTAATGCCTACATGCAACGTTGACGAAAGTAATGTGACTAGCAGTTATTCTATACGCTGCCTGGCGTTAATTCTACTGTTTAGCTCAATTAGCAGCAGCGCAGTAAACACATTTACCTTCGTTTCGCTGTGAAAGTCAAATTATGTTCTGAAAATACGCCAAGTGAACAACACTAAAACACTTGATTACGTGAATGAAAATATTCCAATAAAGTCACCTACTTCGGTCATGTCATGGGTAGGGAAAATAATACAAAGTCATTGATCACCAATTTCGTAACTACATTTCTTTATAAATTCCTCTAAAGCGAAGCGGTGACGCGCCAAGCTCCCTGGTGTTGCTTGGTACCGGGAGCGTTAGCTCAGTGCATCAACTGATGTCACTGTAGCGCCTCTGACCGGGAGGTCCTAGGTTCCCACTCCCCACGGCGGCAGGATTTTCGACACTAGCTTTTCAGCTAGGTCGAATTCAGCCCCTGTCTGGAGGAGAATTCTAGCGGCCGGCTGCTCTGATCGGTAGTTTTCCGTGGTTTTTCCGATCAACACCAGGCGAATGCCGGAGCAGTACCCTACCAAACAGGCCACGGACCGCGCGCGATCTTTCCTTCCTCTTCCTTGTCCTATCCTCTCCCCCTTACTCACCCACTTACACTAACATGCACCACACTACCACATATCCCGGGAGACCGGTCGGGAGCTTAGAGCTTGTCCCGGCTGGGGCGGTGCCCCGCTGGTGGGAGAGTCCTGGTTAGGGGGAACCCCACTAGCCGACGGTAGGTCGACGCCGGATCTCGCCATCCAGCGGGGGGAAGATCACCGCCATCTCCCGAGAAAAACACATTCATTACACTAACGGAACTAATGACCGAAGCAGTTGACGCGCCCGGAAACACGAAAAAATCAATCAATCAATCAATCAATAAAGCCACATACTTCTGTCATGTCACGGTTAGAGAAAATAATACAAAGTCATTTATCAATTTCGTAACTACATTTCTTTATAAATTCCTCTAAAGCGAAGCGGGGACGCGCCAAGCTCCCTGGTGGTTGCTTGGCAGGCCTGGGGTTCGACCTGCGGTCTCCGAGGAGCGGTCACCACCCGACGGAGGAGGGGCCAGGGGGCGGCGGGCCTTCATTTCGGGCGGCGTGCGGCGATTGTTAGCATACGGTTCGGGCGAAGGGGGTCCCAGCAGAGATTAGCTGTCAATTTCGCAGGTACGCCAGAGGTCATTGATCATTACGGAATTTGCGGCTAATGACAGCTTGATTTATGGGGAGAGAGGCAGCTGTGGGGAATGAGACGGAGGTGGCGGCCATCCCGCGGAAGAGCAGGAGAGGGAGAGAGAGGGGGGGGGAGAGAGAGGAGAGAACCAGGGCGCGTGTGTCTAATGCCTCAAGGGATGATCCTGCTTGTGAATGATTAGCAAGCTGCTGCTTTAATACGTGCTCCGGAGTGAAACAACGTGTCTGGTACTCAGAATAAGAATAGTTAACTGAAGAAAATTAACGGGCAATCATAGAACTAACCTAAAAATTCCCATTTTGAAATTTAGTTTAATTAAAATGGAGAAAAGCTCATAGTTATTTCCAAAATTAATACATATCGTACATTCTGAGTTGCTACGAGTAGAATATTTAAAAATAAAATATGTTGTAGTAAAACTCGGCGTTCACTGTGTGTAAAAAAGCTTCCCGTTAAAAAAATATTGCTTAATTTGTTTGTAAAAATGTCTCCAAAGAGAGACATTAGGAGCCTAGAGAATGCAACAGAGTATATAAACGCACTGATGTTTTCAAAACAGTAATAACATTATCACAATCGGTTAATGCTCTAGTGAATTTCGACTTCTATCTTTGAACGAAAATTGTAGTATTTCCGATATTGCATGTTTATATAAATTTGTAGTCAAATATGTAAAATGTATTTTAATATTTTATACGAAAATAAAGAAAATCTATAAATATATAATTTGAATTCAATTGGAAACAAGGTAATCTGAAATCAAATAATGCTAAATATTAACAGTTGATATGCTACTGTGAAATATTCTTATATATTGTTAGAAATAAATTAATTTTAGAGCTCTAATACGTTTATTATGTAAGTATTATACTATTCCTATGAAATATAAACTCCTACCTCTTTGTCTTTTGTAACATGTGGTATTTGCATTATAAATTTATGTTAGCACAGACAAAATTTCAAGCTCACCAACGAGAACAAAAGTTACCTCTTGTTGTGACGAAGTAGCCCCCAAAACATATGGGCGCGAAAATGAGGTAGTCTCCATTTTACACGTGAATGGGCGAATTAACATCCCTGACAACGTAGTCATTGTACATGACGCAATGACAATGATCGAAGAGAGAATGTTGCGTCATTAATTCGATAATTTGGGCGATATACTAACGAGGAAGCCAGGCATGATGCAAACGTGGCGTCTAGTTTTAATAGATCATTACAAGACTTGTCTTCATTAGGGAAACAAACATAACTCCGATCCCATGGGTGGAATTTGGCGTAGACGCGTGTAATCTATATAATAACTCCCGTTATCAGGCAATATTAATGCAAACACCGGATATCTGAGTGGTAATTACGAATAGTATTTCGATCGCGTTGCTTTGTATTTTCCAGAACTAATGAATGACGCTGCCTCAATTAGCACCTGCCTAATGGAACAAAGGGCTGAATATGAATAGCCAGAGGGTATGCTGGCTTTGCGTCGTTAATCTATACAGCGACGGTGTCTCAGTGATACTTCTGTAGTAATTATTACTGAAAGATTTTTTTGATGAATATTACTTAGATAAATTTTGTGAACACACGAAATTATTTCGCGAATAGCGATTAAACCCCTCTGCCCCTTCGTCTGAAAAAATAGATAGCTTGAAAAAATAATTGTCATTTTCTTGGCCGTATGATTTTCGTTGACATTTAAACTAAATTTAATTTTTTCTTCCTTATACAAAAAATAATTTTAATTAATATTGCCACATTCAAAAGACACAATTAATACTCGCATAAGTTTCTAATCGAATGAGTAAAACTGTAATGTGTTTTTTCTAGTCTGTATCTTTATTTTGATATCGTTTCTATAAGAGTTAAGCTTATTATCAATTTTCTGACGCGTTATTGATTCTGTCTTACAATTAGAGTTACATGTTTAGACTACACAGAATTGCTGTATACAGCAATTCTGTATATTCTAAACATGTAACTCTAATATAATATACATATTTAAATTGAGATAACGTTCGCTACATTCGATCAGTTATACCTTTGCCGTCTAGTGTCACATACATCGAACGAATCGCCAAACCTTTTATCAAATATAATTTTAATGATAATAAAAATAATAAAATAACAATTACCAGGGATTTTTAGGCTCTTGACTAGGCCCTGCATCTAATGAAATAGTGACTTCACATTAGATCTAAGAAACATCGTTGAGATATTAATAATGTATTGATTTGAATGATTATGCTTATTCAACGCATACCGTACTACTAAATCGAAAAAACTATCACAGTATTTACCCGTAACACCCCTAAAAATTGTTGTACGAGTATCACTTCCCTAAGTATCACAGTAATTAATAATAATAATAATAATAATAATAATAATAATAATAATAATAATAATGAAGACGAAAATGTTAAAACTTCCACTAGCAAAACGTAAATTTGGAAATATAAAGGTTTTGTGAGGACTTTAATTATAAAAAACTCCTCTGAACCGACAACTGGGGTTCATTAGGCCCCTCCCTTTTTCTGCTGAAGAGAATGACTCACGCTGAGGTCGTCAAAATTCTCGCGTCCCGAGCGTCGCATATCATTGCTCCTCAACTGCCTCTACATTATCCTCGAAGGGAGACCGTACGTAACGAAGCTTTGCTCAGGTTCCGCGCGCCTCCACCTCCACCTCTTCTTGCTTCACTCGTCGGCTCCTCGACGAAATATCGACGTCAACCGCCCCTCCTTTCCAGTCCATCCCCCTCCCCGCGGCCCACCTCCTCCGCCAAAGAACGAGGATGATCCTTCGACGCGCACAATATGGCGGCTCGGCCCATCGCCCGGAAAGCTTTGTCCTCTCCCAATGAACACGCTATCTGCGAGCGTAAACCCAAACTAATTGCAAGCTTTGCCCAGATCAGGCCGGGATTATCGGGGGAAATAGACGAATAAATGGGTCGCCGGGACCTCCGCGCCCCGCCCCTTCGCGGCTGGTGCTCCCGCCCCCCAGTGGTTCGGCCCTGGCTTGGCCTCCGTCCCGCCCCCGAGGCCGACACGCCCCCTCCTTGGCCGCGCCTCGTGCAAGGGGCGTTCGCTTTCATGCGTTCCCCTGCACCGCCAACCCCTCCTCATTCTTTGTAACACAATCTTCAGCACCAGGTTGTCGATTTCTTCTCGCCTTCTTCCCTCGTTGACTCCTCGTTTCATGCCTTCTCCTCCTCGCTGCCTGATCCTCGCCATTCTCTATGGCTGGCCCCTTCTGTTCGTTCCCTTCCTATCGCTTCCTTATTGTCACTCCTCCGCTTCGTCGCTGCCCCCTCGTCCCCTCCTCGTCCGTCCCTCTTCTTTCCCTTCTCGTCTTCCCCTCCTCGTCGTCCCCTCCTCGTCGTCCCCTCCTCGTCGTCCCCTCCTCGTCGCCCCCTCCTCGTCGTCCCCTCCTCGTCGCCCCCTCCTCGTCGTCCCCTCCTCGTCGTCCCCTCCTCGTCGTCCCCTCCTCGTCGTCCCCTCCTCGTCGTCCCCTCCTCGTCGTCCCCTCCTCGTCGTGTCCTTCTCGTCGTGCCCTCCTCGTCGTCCCTCCTCGCCGTCCCTCCTCGTCGTCCCCTCGTCGTCCTCTTCGTCGTCCCCTCCTCGTCGTCCCCTCCTCGTCGTCCCCTCCTCGTCGTCCCCTCTTCGTCGTCCCCTCCTCGTCGTCCCCTCTTGAAAGTCTCTCTCCTGACCGCTTCTCTTTTCCACGTCACCCTCCTTACCATCTTCCAGGTGATATCATTCAGGAAAAAAAACCAAAGCTTCTCGTTTTAAGAATATGTCCTTTCTCACATTTGCAATGATATGCACGTTTAACTGCGGACATTTCATTCATTGTAACTTTTTGTCACACAATTTTACGTTTTATACGCAGAAAATTCTTTGAATCGACATTTTTGTAAATTCAGCGAGATCGCGATTGTCATTTTATCTGTTTTCGAAAGAAGTAGTTTATGCAATTTACGTATATTTATGTTCTTTCAGCCATAATTTTGGGAATATATTTCAATTAAATCATCTCAGTACGTAATAAAAATTATCCCTGTTTCTAAAAATCTCCCTACAATCTCCCGATGATACCTTCACAAAATATATATATTCTCCAACGTTCCATTCGGTCTTTCTCCCTCTCACTCTCTCTCTTCCCTCTCTCCCTCTCCCTGTCTTCCTCTTTCCTGGCCTTGGCCTCTTTTACAATCTTTTCGCTGTTGCCTCACATCGTCTTGAAGGTCACGGTCTCATCCCTTGGAGAAACCCCAATCATGACCCTCCGCAAATTCACTCCATTCTCTCCCCGATTGTCTCAGGGCTTTGTCCTCATTCCCCCTATTACCTATCTTTCGCTCTCCTATTACACCCTAAATGCCTCCGTGCTCCCCTGACGACCGTAGTTCGTAGCGTGCTTTGCTGGCAACTACTCTGCAGCACTTGACTTTCGCCTAACGCCTCCTTTACCTTCAACTTGAAACACCATTTTCTTAGTATAGCACACGTTGGTGTGATAATACCTACTCTAGGTTTCTTGATGACTAAATTATTCAACTCCTAAGTTTTACCTACCAGAGGATTCATATTTCTGTTGAATATAATTCTCAACGCACAATGAATCAAAATTTATTCAGCTGCCTGGTGAATCAAAATTTCTTCAATTGACTTCTCGAAATTCACGAAATTATTTTTCAAAAAAGGGTTGGTTTAAAGAATTTCCTATATTCTGTAGTTTAAGCCACCAGATTTAAAAATTGTTTAAAATTTTTAAGAAAGAGATTTGAACTGATTTATTAAAATAAATCCAAATGAACATTCAATAGGGGATGTCAGATAAGTCTACGTATGGCATTAAATTTTAATGTACTACTAGCGTACTTCTAGAATTTTGCTTAGACGATTTTAGTAATTTGGGATTGGTTTATCCCTCTCACGCAATCATGCGTACTAATGATATACTGATTATATTACATAATAATAATATAATTATAATTATAATAAAAGTAAAAATAATAAAATTAAAAGGCAAATGGTTTTAATACATCATTTATTGAATGAAAATTTTCACTCTGCTTTACTCTTAGATCCACAAGAATGCTGAATTTATGCGCTCGTAAGATGATTGACTAAGTGCGGGTCACCCTTCTACCTGGAATCGCGAATATATTCACGCATTTCAAATTTTGATACACAGGTACATTGAAATAGGAAAGTTGACTTCAATACCTCAGAGACTATCAACAAAAAATATATATTACATGTTTTTAGCAACACTATATATCAACTTTCAATGCCAATTTCACTTCAATATATTTAACCGTTCAAAGCAGTATGAGGTGTTAAATATGTGAATGATAGGTGTGTGTAACTTCTTGCAACCGTCCGCTTACCCGCTTCGATCCACGAAATTCTGGAATCGCCCCAGTTCCCTACCGGACTCCGAAGCATGTAACAACGCGATTCTACACCTCGTTAATATCACTTTGCAATCGATTTCAAGTCGACTCCGGAGCCAACACAAGCATCGCTTCCCTTTCATTTAGGTTGCCTTGATACAGTGTAAAAGTCTGTAACAGACCCTAGCGATGAGAAACAAGTTGCGCCTCACCCAGAATATTTATCACAGCGCACTGAAGTTACGAGTTCATTCTTAATTACTACTATGCCAATTTTTATTTAAAATGCGAGGCTGAAAGCACGCAACACTGCACCTGTTTCGTGTTCTCTATCACTGATATCACTTGAAGTGTGACGATTTGTTGTGAAGTGTAGTGCAATATAGAAGTAGAAAGAGAAGTGAATTGCAAATATAGTGAAGTGCAATGTAATTAAAAAGTCGTGTAGTCGTGCATTTAATAGTTTAAAATAACTGTGCAAGTCAGCCATAAAATGTAGGGTTAATGCTATTATTGCTCTTATTGTTAACATTTTTATTATCTTATTATTATGTCTTAAAATAATTTAAAGGTATATTGTGTTAAATTTCCTAACTGTAATTTGTAAATTTTAGTATTCTTCGACCAGGTTGTATAAACCTGCAGAAATAATAAATATCTATCTGTAAACTGTGCGCTGTAAATCAACTATGTACGCGAGGGGAAACCATTGTAATAGTGTGAAGTCTAGTAATACCCTCGAGCTGCACTAATGTGTTCAGCTTCACACTCACAACAGGAGGCATGGAAAACTGTACGTGCGTGCTTCGCCAAGTGCTCGGCAACAGTGCCTCGTTTCACGAGTCTACTTGTGAAAGACTGAACTGCTGCCCTCCACACCAGGCGCGCACCGTCTGAGTGTACTTTAGAATCTTGCCACTGCCTTTGCAGCGACCCAGACCGGAAAGTTCTAGTGTTCCAGTCCCAGTGATGGTGGATTTTCAACGCTAGCTACAGAGCTAGGTGGAATTATGCCACTGCTCAGATTGGTAGTTTTCCATGGTTTATACGATCAACACCAGACAAATGCCGGAGCAGAATCCTAACAATTGGGTCAGGGACTTCCAACAATCGGGCGCGATCTTTCTTATCTTATACTCACCCCTTACTTATACAAGCATAAACTTATATGCACTCGCTATCACACGTGTTAAGAGATCAGTCAGGAGTTGTGTTCCTGACTCGGGCGATTCCTTGTTGGGGGTATGCTGGAGAGGGGACCCCCCCCGCCCCCCCAAGCCGACGAGTAAGTAGGTCGGCGCCGATTTTCCCCAACCAGTGGAGAAGATAACTTCACCACCCACAGAATAAAACATTAACTACACTAATTGTGTTGCCCGGAATGATAAATCCAATACAAAACAACAGGTACGTTGAACTGTGCCAGCACGAGCCTCTTGGTCGCTTGAGACGCCCAGAGCTTCTGAGAGCACAGGCAACTTTCCCTGACAAGCGAAATTCGGAAAGGAGTGAACACGCGCAGTAGCAGGAAGAACAAGCTCACTGCTCGCTGAAAATATAATGACGAATACTTGCTTCATTGGAAAATAAGTTTGTCTGAGGATTTCTATCAAGCAATCGTTATATGAATTATGTTTGTATACTTTACTGTACATTACTAGAATATGTATTTTTTACTTTCTCGTACACATACCTGTATGTATACACGGAATAATATACGTAGTAACATACGTAGTATAGAGAAAGCTATGTAAGGCTGCGAAAAATCGATTTCGAGATTTCAACGGAAATACACGATTTTCTTTTTTAGGTTGTGCTTTGTATAAACATTTCTCCCAAGGAGTAGTATTACGAATGACAAATTTTTTGCTTGTTTTTCCTTTGTGTTTCATTGCATTAAGTGTATTAAATAATTATTTGTTATATATAACAATGAAGGAGAATAAATTGTAGAACAAATAATGTAGCACGTTGCTTTAAATGAACATATCTCTTTTTTGATGAGCAACTACTTTAACAATGATCCTTGTTGAACCTTCTAAACTCAATGTAAAAAATATTAATTAAAACGTAATTATTGCACTCTTAGAAAAGGACATTAGAAAAGGAATAATCTTTTTGATTTAAAATGTTTAATTTTACTCTTAGTTGACTAATTGAAATATGTGTTTCATTTTAATGCAACATTCTTTACTTTAGCTGAGTAAATGGGGAATTAATATCGCTTTTGGGGCAAAAACTGTCAACTGACTTCGCCAAACGTCTGTCAAGTGCCAGATAACCAGTAACGAACTGCTACCTCGAAGCAGTTTGTACAACTCATACTTTTAAACCTCGCGGAAATTGCTCTGAATGCAATGCCCGTGAAATCTAAAAAGCTAGTCACCTTTTCCGCAACCTAGTCATGCCTCGTCTACCCCTCTATTAGACGCCGTGCAAAGTGAGTTTGTTAGACTTTGTTACCACCCAGTCACTTTGTAGAGTTCTGTGGAGTCCGGGGATTATTAATAGAGCTCTGCTTTTGGGGCGAAACAACCGCTCGAGCCTCGCGCTGGCGCTCTGCGTAAGGAAGGACCTTGCTGGGAGGAGGTCGCTGTTTTATACTTGGGTTTTCGTAACGGTGCCGATGAAATTAGGTCATTTTTACTCCTCCCGCCTTATAAAATGAATTTTTTAAATTCATTCGCAAACGTCCTTCACAACGAGGCTCATGACCTCAGACATTTGCTTATCACTGTTATAAAGGTTCATTTTATAAGGCAGGAGGTGTAAAAATGACCTAATGTCATCGGCCACGTTACGAAAATCAAGTATAACGGACATTTCGACCGGCTGTCTTTCGGCTGTCTGGTATCTGCAGAACAGTCGAGCCTCGTCGAGCGCTCGACGTATTTAAACGGGATTGAAAGTCGCCATGGTGAAAAGCAACAATCAGATCATTGGAAACAGTTTTATAGAGACAAAACAATACAATTTCTGAAATAATTAAAGACAATCAAATATAGTGAAATGTAGCTTATAATAAATTTTTAGATGTATTAATGCAATAGAATAAAAATAAACACTGAAATAATTTTCATCGATTTCTTTTACATTGTGAATTATTGCGCCTTATTGAAATTCAAGGTTATTATTTGTGATCTCTAATATTGTATATGAACATGCAGTATATTTTCAGTTAAGCAATTACTATACAAGCAAAATGTTTACAATCCATAATTACTTATAAACCCCAAAAATATGCGATAGCCCTCCGGCTATGCAACCGACTGAGTGCTCGGCGGTGTCGGCTGGTCACCAGCCCCCAACCGGCTGACGCGGACCGTCGAGCACATGGTCTCGAGGAAAAAGGGGCGCGAGCGAGCGCGGGGCGGGAAAATCGCTGAGAATGCACACCTCTTAATATTTTTTCTTTCAAGTCGTGCACTGTACGTTGAAGCATATGAATTTTCCAGTCACTAAGTTTCTCTTGTTTTTCATCTCAGGTTCACTGCCGAAAACGCGTTTCATTCCATCTGAATCCTTTAATTTAAATTTCTGTTAGGCTGTTACCATTAGTTCAACTTCTAAGAATTTCAGCAAACGTTCATTTTACTTTCCATTGTCTGGAGGAGACTTCTAGCGCCCGGCTGCTCTGATGGGTAGAATTCCATGGTTTCTCCAATCAATACCAGGCAAATGCCAAGCAGTACCCAAACAAATGCGCCGTTTTTCCTTCCTCTTCCTTGACCTATTTTCTCCCATTTCTGACAAATGCACATATTAGACAATCAGTCATAGCAGGCGATCAGTCGGGAACTTAAGTCTCGGTGTGACAGAGATCGGTGGGGGAGATATCTAGAGGAGAAATGTACAGGCCAGCACTGAAGCTCATCTAGTATGGAGAAAAACACCAACTTCAGAAAGAAAATATTCACAACACTAACGCACGAGAAGATCGGTTAATAGATGGTCGTTGAAAGGAAGTCCATTGTGGAACGACAGCTCAAATCCTCATCACCCCGGTATAGTTACAGTCCCGACGGTGGCAGGATTTTCGACACTAGCTCTTCAGCTAGGTCGAATTCAGTCGCTATCTGGAGGAGAATTCTAGTGACCGGCTGCTCTGATCGGTAGTTTTCCGTGGTTTCTCCGATCGACACCAGGTGAATACCGGAGCAGTACCCTAAGAAACGGGACACGGACCGCGCGCGATATTTCCTTTCTCTTCCTTGTCCTATCCTCTCTACTTACACTAACATGCACTACACTACCACATACTCCGGGAGACGGGTCGGAAACTTAGCGCTTGTCCCGGCTGGGGCGGTGCCCCACTAGTGTGAGATACCTGGTTGAGGGGAAACCCTATCGCACGGTAGGTCGGCGCCGGATCTCAACATCCAGCGGAGGAAGATCACCACCACCTTCCGAGGAGAAAAACATTTACTACACTACACTTACGAGACTTATGACCTCAGTCGTTAACGCACCCGATGTCACTAACAACCAACCAACCAATCCTCTCCCCGGTCTCGAGTTTCATTTTTGACCGCGATCGCCCGCCCTCCGCACGGGCTTTCGGGGCCACAACCACCAGCGGCCGCCCGCGCAGCACAAGCCAAACAAACACGCGCGCTCACGCGGCGCGGCGCGGCGTGGCGGAGACGCGTGCGGCGCGGCGCGGCGTTTCCAGCTCGCGGAAACGCAAGCGCAGCGGCGCGCGAAGGCGGCGCGGGGGCTTCACAGGTAAACATCAATAAGCTCAGCCTGGCGTCAAATAAAGGAGAACGAGCGGGCAGACGGGCGCGGGCGCGCTCGCCGCTCGCTGCTCGCCTCGTCGAAAAACAAAAGCCCGCGGCGATAACGTCGTTCGGCGGCGGCCGTGGACGCGCAGGGGGCCGGGGGGGGGGAGGGCGGTCGGGAGGGGGAAGCGGGTAACGAGTGTTAGCGTCGGAGTGCTTGGTCTTGGGAGTCAGCCCGCGACCCCCAAAAAAGTGTACGTAAAAAAAAGTAAATAAATAAGTAAACATTATTAACAAAATAAAAATAAATATTAACAAAATAAAAAAAAATTAAGATTCACGGATGAAGGAATTCAGTAGAATAGTTGCAGGGCTTATGGGAGAAATAAGTACAAGAATATTACTTGCAGCATGTAGCATTTCGTGGGATCATATGTTGTTATGAGAGATTAGATGACTTAAGGTGAGAGTTGTAAATGTTGACGAGTTAGATTATTTTCCTACAATCGGAGCGCAGAATATAGTTCTTTTTCCTTTCTACACATTTTGTGTTGTCACGCTTCTATTAGTACATCAAAACTCTAAATCTTCTCACATCTAAATTTTGCATTCATTCATCCATTTACTTATTCATTCATTTATTGATTCATATATTCATTCATTCATTCATTCATTCATGAAATCGGGTGTTAATAGAACTACTTTTTAATGACACCCGCGAGCCTATTTTAACGGAACGTGCTCTTTTAATTGTGATATTTATGAGATACGAGTTTTGCAGGCTGTTATGAACTGGAGTAGCAGAATGTGGGAAAGAAATGGTGGTTGCAGCTGAGATTTTAAGGAAGCTCCGAAGTCGAAGACGCCGTTAATGTTACGTGAAGGAAAGATCACTATTTTACTCCATTTACAACAATTCATCCATATAAAAACATAGCGACACTGTTGAATGGAGAATTGTCCATTGTGTCAGACTGCATCAAACATTTTAAACAGAAAAAGTTTCCAGATTAGAATATAAAGAAAAAGCAGACATTTAAATTATACGCATAATTTGTTTGTTTTAGTCGCTTTGTAAATAAATAATTACTAGTGGCGCCTCTTATTGTATGCACAATTTAAAGCAATTTAAAAATCCTTATGGTCTTAACATAATTAACTACAATAATTTTACTAAACCTGGAATTAGTATATATTTAATATATATTTTAGTGTTTTAACAAATAATGTCTTTTATAGTGTAATATCAAAACGACATATTTTTGGTCATTTTATGACGATTAGATAGGATACTTCTACTCCGCTGCATACATTGTCAGAAATGTCGAAAGTTGGGCTTCCAAACCACGTGAAACATGATTTAAAAATAGTATTGTAAACCTTATAATGTCAGTACAACCTTGTAACAAGGCGACACGAAGTCGTTTTGGGAGATGGTCTCGAGGTTTGTGTTTGTTTTTTTGACCGCGTCATCGGGCGCAACCTCTGCAACCGCTCCGTCCCCCTCGCGCGTGCTTTGCCGCGCCAACGCAACGGCGGGGGCGGGGGGGCGGGGGGGCGGGGCAGGGCGGGGCAGGGCGTTGCGGTGGCGGGGCGGTGGCGGGGAAGGGCGGGGCGGCGGGGGGCGTCGCCGCGCCAACGCAATGACAGGGGCGGGGCGCGAGCGGGGGCGGGGCGAGCGGGGGCGGGGCGAGCGGGGGCGGGGCAGGGGCGGGGCGGAGACCGGGGAAGGGGAGGGGCAAGAGCGGGACGGGGACGGGGGCGGGGCGGGGGCGGGGCGGGGGCGGGCGGGAAAAGACGTGCTCGCTGCGCTGTTCTGAGCACCGGAGGGGCACTTCCACGCGCAAAGCCCGCCCTTATCTGCAGGAGCCCGCTTTTAATTGCGAGGCGGTCGGGGCCGGGGCCGGCGCCGCGCCGTCCCGGGGAGGATGTGCAGCCTGCTGCGTCTGCAGCTGGGAACGGGGACAGGGGTGGATCCAGTCGATCATTTTGGGGATATTTTTGTTAAATAAGAAGCATATTTGTTATTATATTTTATATTATTTTTCTAGTGTGTATACAAGGTGTGTCCGGAAAGTTAATTAATTTTAACAGTGATATTTAATGTATTATTTACCATTGGACTGTATAATTCTACACAATATGTAACAAGTATTGTATCGCAGTTTCTGGGTCAATGACCTCCATCTTGATCAGGTTTTTTGTCCAGTTTCCCTGATCCATTGAGTAAATGCTGTGATGGTCCCTTGTTTTGCTTCTGGACATAAATGTAACTTCATTATCTGTGCATGTCTTCTAGAATTCAGTGGGAAATACAGTTATTCAAATAAATTCTCGTTTCCATGTTGTCGCGGCAGGAAGTATTATTCCGAAGGACAACATGGATAAGAGCCCAAACTTAATTGCTTATTTATCCTTGAAAATAGATTTTATTACATGGGAGCTTTTTTTATTTTTATTCAACTGGTATATGACTTAGTGTAGAGATCACAGAATTTTGAAAATGTGCACACAATTCGCACTGTTTCTTGACGTAAAGTAAATAAATAAATAAAGTAATGCCATTTGTTTAAAACCAAAATATTTTTTGAAGATATTGTTACAAACGTTTAATGCTGTTCGAAGTGATTATCTTGGGCACCAACACTCGTTTTCCAACTATTTTGTCACGCACGGTACGCTTCCTGGAAGACATCAACGGTGACCTCCACAAAGGTCCTCTGCGCGCTGTCTTGGATGGCATCAATCGACCCAAACTGATTCCTTTTAGGGCGGTCTTGAGCCTCAGGAAGAGAAATACGTCGGCCGGAGTCATGTTTGGACGGTAGAGAGGTTGGAGTAGTGCTGGGAACAAGCTTGTCAGACTACTTAATCATGTCCAATTCATCGGTCTCCAGTTTGTGTACAATTGTTTTAGGAATGTTGAGATTTTCTGCAATCATCCGGACACTCAATCGACGGTCAGAGTTAGCAGATTACTCACACGGGCCAAATTGTCATGGATTGTGCTGGCCTCATAAGCTTCAACAATCAATTCACGGGCATTCTCAAGAGATTTATTGAATTTCGAACAAACGTTTTCGGCATAAGGTTGTTCGAGTGACGATTCCATCGCCTTTCGTTACACAAGCATTAAACAGAGGTACGCGGATTCAGCAATCCTGACGCTCCAAGTGCTCGGAGCAAACTGCCAAAAGCATCGTTTTGAACCTGAGAGTCGCCGTACATAATCCAACCGATGGGAACTCTCTGCGGTCATTTTAAGTACTCGCACAAAAAAAATTGCGTTACATTCAGGACTCACCTTGTATGATACTATAAAATATTATTTTTAATTAATTACATAATTGTAACATACATAAATATTTAAAGCAGTTTTGCGAAATAAAGGAAGGTAACAAAGAAAATCTACAGACGTTTTAAGGGAGGGGGACGTGACCCCACCTCCTCTCGCTGGATTCGCCGCAGGACGATGAGGGGACGTGAAGTCGGGTTTGGAAGCGAATCATGATTGCGATAAAGATTGCAGGTGAAGTGGAATCAGGCGAAAGGAAAATGCGCGTGTAATTCCTTCAACAGACAAATTTATCAGAAGATAAAATTTCGACTTTCGCTCCATTTATTACCAATAAACACATTCAAAGTAAATTTATTTCGATTTCTAATGAAAATAAATTATTATCATGCTTTGCGCGAAACACAATTTCACGTTTTTGTGTTGTGCGAAATGTTTTATGTATTTTTCATTCAGATTCAATTACTATTAAAGTGATATCTACGTCTTTATACTCACAAGTATTCTGTTTAAAACGATTATTTATTTTGAATAAAATTTTGTACACAATTTAACCATGTTTTTGTTTTTTTCGCATGATAATACTTGCATAAATGTTAATACTAATGAAATTAATAAGAATTCTACTGATTTTAGTATTTACCAAAGTTGTTGATGAGCGGACCAATGATCGTATCTAATTTATCTAATTTCTTATCTTTACAGTAAAAAATGTTAATATTTTTCGAATATTTTGAGCTTAGAACTTGTCCCGGCTGGCGCGGTGCCCCGCTGGTGGGAAAGTCCTGGTTAGGGGAAAACCCCAACTAGCCGACGGTAGGTCGGCGTCGGATCTCGCCGTCCAGCGGGGGAAGATCACCGCCATCTCCCGAGAAAAAACATGCACTACACTAACGGGACTAATGTCAAAAGCGGTTGACGCGCCCGGAAACACGAAAAAATCAATCAATTAAAGCGATCACTCTAACCCGAGATGACGCGCGTCCAATCATGCACTCTCTTAACGTTCTCATACCGCATGGAGATGATTTCAGTTTGCGATCGAATCAGTAGGATGTAAATTATTTATTTAATACTTATAATTAGAGAATTGCACGTAGATTGATGAGACAGTTTGCGTTATATAACATTGTGCTTTCGCGTTTGAGCTAGACGGAACAACACCTTGAAATCTACGCATTATTTTCAGGTGTATTTGATATTTTTTACCGTTTTGAAACAGGAAAGCAATATCGAAGATGAGATGATTATTTCAACAACACAGTTTCTCAAAGACATTCAATTCTATTTTATTCTCGCGCAATATCATGTTTATATAAATATTATCTCATTGCCAGACATTACATAAACATTATTTCACAAAAAGAGTAAATGTAGCTTTTATCAAGTTAAATAATTAACCATAAGTGTATTGTTGTTCAATAGAACGATTATTATACAAGCAGCTAATCAACAATATATTTGCTTATTTTTGTAACAGTAATACAAAAAATATTTAGCTTATAAATATGAACATATGTTGTTCTGGTTTTTACGATGAAACAAACAAGTGTACTGTATTTTGGTATTTTTTGATATATTTCCATATATTTTAATTTTCTTTATAGTATTATATTCTTTGTTGTGTGTTCTCATATGGAAACAATCTGTATTTTCGAATACCGGAGAGTCATGCGGCTCTTTACTGTTCTACCGCTTTCCAAGTTGTATCTAAGTACGTCGCAATACTTTTCATTGCCTTTTTCGTGCCTCAAACACATACTTGGAACAGTATTCATAACTCCTTTTTTGCCTTTAAAGGACTTGCATTGTGTAAAGGAAAGTTGATTGCATCTCCTTCTGCCGCTATCTTGCTTCCTTGAAATGTGTTTTTATTTGGGAGTTTCACAACGCATTCAGAGTGCCAGCGACGGCGGATTCCTGTTTTCATTCGTTCTTTTTTGTGTAAGCCCATTCTTCGCGGAAACATATTTGGGGCCGCTTTTTAACAAAATAACTGCCACTAGTCCATGGTAGTGGCTAAGAACTTAATAGTTCCTACAGCTCCAGTCTTTTTACTTTAATAATATACATGAATTTATTGCGACTGCCTACAATACGTAGGGCGTCATTCTCATGTGGCTGTAACTTTTCCTTGGTTTGTAGGTTTGGGTTATATTTCTTTCAAAGAAATATTTTTGACAGAGTTGCAGAGATATTTCCACTTGTGTATAGATGTTATTAATAGATTAAAAAACTTCAACATAAAGGGCAATGAAATTTTGTGTCTTTTCAAGGAAACCTATTCTGAGAGCGGCAAAGCATACGTTCGCAGCTGTTTTCATACAGCGCACTCCCGAATGGGACGTTTGTCTTGGATCTGAGCGGAAGCGTTTTGAGTCGTCGCGAAGGAAGACGGAATAGTGCGCGGCAGTTGATTTACGAGTGAAAACAACTCTCTTTTTGGGAGTTTCCGGGAAGCCCCATAACGGACAGCAAACACAGGCGTCTCGCGGCGAGCGCGTGGCAGGTCTGTTCGGAGAAGTACATACACCTCTCCACGCAGCCCCCAATCTAGACACACTCGCAGATCGATTTGCGCGCGCCCCTTGTGGATTCGCGCCGCACACCCTTCCTGGGATGCTTTGGGATTGATTGATTTTTTCGTGTTTCCGGGCGCGTCAACTACTGTGGTCATTAGTCCCGTTAGTGTAGTGTATGTTTTTTCTCGGGAGATGGCGGTGATCTACCCCCGCTGGATGACGAGATCCGGCGCCGACCTACCGTCGGCTAGTGGGGTTTCCCACCATTCAGGACTCTCCCACCAGCGAGGCACCGCCCCAGCCGGGACAAGCTCTAAGCTTCCGACCGGTCTCTCGGAATATGTGGTAGTGTAGTGCTTGTTAGTGTAAGTGTGTGTGTAAGGGGAGATGATACGACAAGGAAGAGGAAGGACAGATCGCGCGCGGTCCGTGACCCGTTTGGTAAGGTACTACTCCGGCTTTCGCCTGGTGTTGATCGGAGAAACCACGGAAAACTACCGATCAGAACAGCCGGCCGGTAGAATTCTCCTCCAGACAGCGACTGAATTCGACCTAGCTGAAAAGCTAGTGTCGAAAATCCTGCCGACGTCAGGACTCTAACCTAGGACCTCCCGATCGATGCTTTGGGAGTGAATGGGTTGAACGGCCGCGTTTGTTTATAAAGTGAATAAAGTATGAGTGGTATGTAAATAGAAAATAAATCGCAGACTGCGGAAGAAGGGACAAAACAAATGAAACGGATCTTGGCTGTCCGGGTGACGCCGCGTTGAAGGCTGTGTTGCCAACGTTTCGACCATCTTTTCGTGGTCTTCCTCAGGGCAGACCAGCCCTGATCAGCTAAGACCAGTTACATGACTCTGGCCGCGGAGGCCTACGACTTCACAAAACCAATGAACATTTCTTAGTATTAACATACGTTCACTATTGTACAATTCACAACCATGTTATAGAATTTGGAAATGTCGTTCAGGGGATTTGGCCAGAGTGAGTAGAAAAATATTAGTTTGCTGACGTTTCGGAATCTTTTATTCCATCCTAGGGGCTTACATGTAAATATTTACCATTCTTTAGTAAACATTGAGGATGGAAAAAGAGATTAAGAAACGTCGACCAACTAATGTTTTTTTTTTAATTTTTCTACTCACTTCGGCCAAATCCCTTGAACGACATGTGCTAAAAAACATTCAATTAGGTAGGTCAAAATGCATACCGATGGTTTTAGCTAGCAATAGGTACGTTTCAGTTAGCAATTTATGTAGACATATGAATACTTGAGATGCAAGGCAGAAGTATAAGGCTTAAGCCCTAAAACGAATTAATAAATTTCCGCCCCAACAAGACTACTGTGGAGGGGAAAACATACCGAAAGATTTTGAGTCAATGGATTGAATTAGCGAGTATGTATGTATGTGAATAAAGTATGATGTTTAGTCAATAGGAAAAATCTCATGAATCGTGAACAAGAGACAAAAAATTAATATTTCACGGTACTAAAATCAATTAATATGAAACTAGGTAAGCCAAACAGTGTATCACTAGAGTTCTAGCAATCAGTAGGTTACTTTCAGTTAGTAACTTAAGCAAGGGTCCTCCCTCCGATTTCTTTAGTAAGCAAGGCAGTATCATACGGCTTTATAATGAAATAATACAAGGCGTTGTCATTGTCAAGAATATTCTGGGCAATAAACACCTTTTTTAATCTGTAGATAGCTACTTGAAGTTGATTATGAATAAAGTAGGATTCTTTTTAAAAAATCACTAACTTGTCCGAAGTTTGAACACCACCATACAAAATCAACAGAACTATCAATCGAAATAAATTTATGGAAACCCAGTGAAGCTCTATTTTGCGAAGTCCTAAATCTCAAAACGCACTTCTAGCTCCCGTCCTCTAACCCCAAACTCACTCCACCTACGAAATTGCTCACCACTAAAACCACCAAATTGTTGGGCCAGATGCTGTTCCAATATCACCAAATTTTGCGGGTTGCGGATTCAAATTTGTCTGTTTTTAATATTTTTATTGCTTACAAAAACGTACTACCTGAAAAATGTATTTTGGCAGCCAACCCTTAATGGATAAATATTAATAATAAAAAATCCTGATGTTTCTGCCACGCCCCAGTTGTTAAACATACGATCCAATCGTAAGGATGCAGGAATTGGTATTATAGTTGACCGCAATGGGCCTACGTGCGACCTGAAACAGCTAGATTGGGGAACCAGAATGTCAGCAGTCATTTCGGCAGGGCGTATGAGAAGGAGCAATGGGACGAAGAGGTGAAAGTTAGGTACAAGAAGGACGTCTGATGCCTTGGATAGCTTGGTGGTGGGGCGGCTCAGAGCTAACGGTATAATACTCTCCTAAAATAATAAAAACTTGAAATAACCTAACCTAAAGTAACCTACTTGTTAGGGAACATATCAATAAGAGATCAAACGTTTAAAGAGAATCCCTTCTACGGTCTGAGTAGTCTGTATTGAGCATTCCCTTACACAAATTTCTCACGTTTATTATTTACCTCCATATTGAACCGTTTTGACTTGTATCAAAACAATGATGAAGGTAAAGGAGCGCGTGCTACTCACCGTTCGATAAGCTAACTGCCGAAATACGCCTCATCATTGTAAGTGAATATTGATTCTTTGAACTTGTTTTTTCGTCAATACGGAGAGCAATATACCAATTTTTAAAAAAACCTAGCGCGTTTTGCGAAAATTTAATAATTTAAGTCTGCTTATTATTAAGAATTGAATAAAAAAGTTGACCTAAAAAGTCGCTAATTAGTTCTAAAGAAGATGTTACAATATCGCACAAGTTTCTTCCATACAGCGTTTAGGCTTAGATAATAATACTTTTTATATTTTTTTCTACTCTCGTTCTATAATGCTGTCATTTTATGGCTGCAGCCATTTGCATAATGATACTCATTACGATGCAGATTTCATTATGCTACAGGTTCTTGAACAATTACAGAAGTTTATAAACCAAGAATTGAACTTTCATTATTCATTAAGAATCGTCCTTGTAAATGATTCTTTCGATTGCGTACATTAAAATTGCATTTGATATTTTATTATGATTGTCAGTTTTAATTTCTTTTATTATTAATATTTTTCGTGGAATATTATTTAAAATAAATTGGATCGTAATTACACTTTGATCCTATTTCCCTAGCACAGTACTCCCTCGCAGGCGGATTGGTAACCACAGCCACCTGCCGTAGTATGCGAGGGTGGGATTGCTAGGTTGGCTGAATCCAATATGTCAACTGCTACGAAACGTGTCAATGTAAAGGTTTAACTTACAAAAGTTACCATAAGACGTAGAAAAAGTACTGTATGATACTCGATATAATGGATATTATTACACTCTTGTGAAGTTTTTATGATACTCTTGTACTAATACCTATCATTACATCATTGTTTCATAATGTACTATTATTACACTTGTACATACTGGTAAAAGGAATATTCGCCGTTCGGCAAGCACAGTAGTTGAGTCTCATGAGCATTGCCTCAGCGAATCTCTTTGTTTTCAGCGGTATTTTTAGCAAACTTTTATGGCAGTAATCATTTTTATTTTCTCACCTTACTACATACTTACATAGTAAAGAGAAAGTATTATAATATTGCTATAGAAATCTACAATATTTGACAGAAAAAAATTGAATTGTGGGGACCAAATTTCGAAAAAGTTAATAAATCTTGTTCACTTTGCTGTACCCAGTGTTTTATTTACTGTGCGGTCCGCATCTTGCAAATAGTTATTTTACCGTACACATAAAATAACATTTTTTAATTAAAAGTGAACGGAAGTACTGCTAGGAAAGAAGGAAGTTTTATTTGCGTGTACCAGCTGGGATGACTTCGTATCAACGTTTTCGTTGCCTCTGGAACCTAGCTGTTCGGGAGGACGTAGGTTTGGAGTCTCCACGATGTCCACGTTCTATATTTGCGGTCGGGAGAATAGAGCTTGTTCCGGCTGGGGCGGTGCCCCGCTGGAGGGGAAGTCCTGGTTAAGAGAGAAAAAACCGCTAGCCGACGGTAGGTCATTTCCGGAGGCACTGGCATTTCCCAATGGAAAACATGCACTACACTTACGGGACTAACGACCTAAGCTGTTGACGTGCCCAGAATCACTAACCCACCAACCAAACCAACCAAATCCACGTTCTATTCTATGTAGTGGTGTATAACCACTGTCCGGAGGATTCTAACGGCCGGCTGCACTGATCGGTAGTTTTGGGAGTTTTCTCTGGTCAAAACCAGATGATTTCCGTAGTAGTACCTTCTTAACCCATTGACTGTGTTAGGGGTCATTTGTGACCCCAGCACAAATGATGTGCAACAATTACTCTCCTTTTTAATATGCTACTTAAGTCCAATTTTACATGTGTAAGTTTGGTTGGAGGTAATTTGATTTTTAAACTTTTGAGGATAGAAATTCCCCCAAACAGATCCCCTGTTACACGTCAAAATTACAATAAAAATTCTAAAAAACATCCACTTCCATTTTATAGTATTATTTTGTGATTTCTCAAATGAAATCTAACGTATTTCTCCATGACGATTTGGTAGCGCTGTTTCAAACTTTCTCATGCTGGTAAAATAAACACCTATGTATAGTTATGATGATGTGGTAGAATGTTTTTTCTGTAAATAATATTATTCTTTGTTATTTAGCTAAATAGTGAATACAGTAAATAATTAATATTTTCTCAATTAATAATTCCAAATAACATCCGTAAACGAAATACTTGTAAACTATTCTGTAAAATGTGTGCAGTCAGATCTGATTCCAAACTGAATCCACGTAGGTAATCGACAAACAGAGTCGAAGGATTAAAAACGCCACTGACCGCGCGTAATATTACAATTCTCATCCTTGTGCTCATTCTCTCCTCTAACACATAATAATTTACACTGACATGGGTCTTGGCCAGTTTGTTAGAATAATGCTCCGGCATTCGCCCGGTGTTCGTTGGAGGAACCACAGTAAACTATCGATCAGAGCTGCCGGACGCTAGAATTCTCCTACAGATAGCGACTGAATTCGACCTAGCTGAAAAGCTAGTGTCGAAAATTCTGCCACCGTCGGGACTCGAACCTAGGACCTCCCGGTCAGAGGCACGGCAGTGATATCAGTTGATGCACTGAGCTACTTCAGCCGCTGCTCAATCTGATGTGTAGGACTGCGCTGGATCTAAATTTTTTCCATAAATTCACAATTTATATTCAAGTTGTACTGTGTATACCTATATTGAGTTGTGTAATGTTATTAAAATCCCTCACCGTGTTCAATTAGAAAGGAATTCGTCTTAGTGCTTAATAGGATTATTTTAATCCATAATATTATCTAAATAATTTATTTTGTATTTCAGATACTCAGCTGTGAGTGTATGTTATTCCCTAGAGGCCCTACGTGTTGACTAAAGATAATATCTTTGCATTTATAGGACAGTTCAGAAACACCGTGAAAATTGCAGAATTAAAATAAATATTTTATCAAGTATACATATACAATTACACAAAGAAGATTTTTTTTCCTTTTTACAACGCAATATTTTAATTATATAATTATTAATGATATGAATCATAACAATTATGAATATTTTTTTCTATATACGCATGTAAGACACTCCTCCCCCCCCCAGAAAATCCCACACTCATCAAAAGGCAGTCATGAGGAAAACGCGGATATTACGAGAAATTACTATCCCTCCTTTCTTCTTACGAAACTTCTTAGGAACTTCAAAAAAATTACTCTCATTACGCGAACACAATTTCCCTTCCTTAAAAGGCTCTTTTGCCTGCGTGGGATCCGAGATTTTGCTCTTGGCCTTCTTCGACGTAAAAGAGAAGCCCAGAAAAGAGATTTGGCTTCTTATGATACGTGAGCGAGTTAAAATATAAAAGAGCGGAACATTCAAGTCCTTAAATTCTGAATTTCGCCGAATTCTAAAATACGGTCTATGTGAGAAAACACGCATCTGAGATTTGGACGAACTCTTCAAATTGTAAGAGTACTTTTCACAATATATTTTGTCTCCTACTTTGCCTCCGTCTTAGACCTTGAGTCTTTTGAACTTGTATACGCATAGAACATATTGCGTAACTTTATTATAATGTTACAAGACACTAACTCCCTTTCACATTAGCACATGAAAATATAGATTCGAATTTTATTGCAACAAAATGTGTCCTGGAATTCGATGTTGCTTTTTTCAAAATTATTTCGTTTTGATAGGTTTATTTTTGAAATAAAGTCATCAAAATTTGAAGACAAAAACTTTATTATAAAATATATTTTCTGATATTTTCACAAATAATTAGTATGTACATAGATATTTTGCTCTCCTTAAATATAAGATAGTCACCTTTCGAGTAAAAATTCTTTGTTCTCAGGATAAAAGTTTATAAATTCTTAAGACTTTCTTTTAATATTTTGTATCTTGTGCTAAAAGAATTGTTTAGTTAACTCAATAATTAAAAAATAAGAAGGAAAAAAATAAATATTACATGTAAATACTTTTTCTATTCCATATGTTGTTTACAGGGAAGCTACCACAAATTTTCTTTGAATGTAGGTTCCAACTTATTTGGGAAACGTTTCTCAGTATACGTACATGTGCATGGGGTCTGTGTACTTAACGAATAAAATGGCTGGAAAATCGATAAACGAGTCCAAGCTTAGCGGAGACTATTAAATATTTTTTATAGAAATGGAATTATCCTGAGAAAATATTAACACAATTTATTCGAAATAATTATTCTAAACAACAGTTAAGCTACCATAACAAGACTTCGAGATTCAGACTGACGTTCAGTTGTGAACTGTTTCATTTCTATTGCTGCATTAATTTGGTTCTGCTCCATGATACGTCAAGTCGGCCAGAAAATCAGTATTCGAAACTCTTTATTGTATAATAAGTATCCTTTTGAATTTCATCAGCTGCCGACCACACATCGAATGGTTTTAAACGGAAGAATTTTATTTTCTTGTGGTTTTCTTTAGTAACAAATATGAAAGTAAACAATTTATTATTACTGTATAATTTCCTCTATGTATTCTTTACCTTATATTCATGCTCTGATCATGAGAGTCATTATTCCCAAACTGCTAAATTGTCATATTAATGTATTATGTATTCTGAATGAATATGATGTCTCCATTTTCATCAAACAATGTTATTTAAATCAATAATAGATATGCTCAGAATCTACTGCACTACTAAACTGCATACAGTCTATATTAAACTATTCAAACCAGGAAGATCAAATTGTTATATCAAGCAGTTGGACAATTCAAGAAAGAAGATATAGTGAAAATATTTTGAACAAATTATAAATTATTTTATTACAAAATCATTTTACTGTCAAATAACTTTCATTACTGTAATTGCTTGCTCGAGTTCAGTTTTCTTAAATGCAATTATAATTTGAATATAAAATTTTGTATTATATGATCCGTTTGTAATTCAAGTACATTAAATTTCGTTTCCTAGATTTCTTGCTCGTCCTCTAATTCGCTGACTACCTACATTAAGAATGTATGTACATGCATACAATCATAACAGCTTGCTATTTATTCAAATCTGCATAATTACTTTTAACTTCAAGTATCATTCTGAACTTTACTCCGCGTGCAGTTCTGATATTTTCTTTGTACAGCGTTGTAAGTCAATTACATACAGTTTTCGTTTACTTCTCATTCTGTGAATTCGAGTATCATCTGTTTATTTTAATTAGAGTTTAAATTAATTAGAGTTGATTTAAATAATATGATACTTTACAGATTATTATAATTCAATATAAACGGTATTCCTGCTCTCTCGACGTTAATAGCTTTTTGCTGAATTCCTCCCAACTAGTGGCAGCAACCGTTTTTTGGTATATATGGGTCATCCATAAAATCTCCTGGTTCTATTGCAGTCATTTTGTTCAACGTGTCAAGTGAGGGAACGAGACGCGTTTATTAGTAGTTCGCGCAGCTATGATCATTAGAAAAAATATATTTTAGATTTGAATTGTACGCTTTGTCTAAACGAATACGTTTGAATAATGAACGACAAATTAGGAGAACAATTTTCATAAATATTATTGGCCAACAATTTCCTTAAATCGTGTAATTTCCCTCGGCGAACAAATTTCGTACAGAAATATCTCTTAAGTTTCCGCAACTAAGCCCAGCAATCCCGACGTCACTTAACGCATCTCGCGAGACTTATCTCCAGCCCTGGTTTCTTCGTGACCTCGTTCAGCTCCGCACCGCTCAGCACCCTCTGTCGAGCCACAACTTTCACCAGCCTCCCCGCTTTTCACCTCACGGTTCACCCCATTCCCCCCGCCCTCCCACGCCGGCGGCTAACCACCCTCCTCACCGCACCCTTTGCTCCCTACTCCACCCCCACCCCACACTCCTCCCGTACTTCTCACGCGGGCGTGGTTCGCAAGGAAAATTATTCCCGTACCGCCATTTATCTCGGTGAGAAATGTGAGCGGGCAGGGGCTCGTGTTGTTTGCTTAAAGTCAAGTTTTCTGACAATGCAGGAAGCAACAATTTTTATTTGCGCTCACTGGTGAGGCGGGCTCCGCAGCCTGATAAATTCGCCTTTGCTTTTGTTTTATTATTTTATTTCCCCGAAAGTAAAACTCTCGTTTTTCTTCCCGCACCTTCCCTCGCTCGCACCGCCCGAGCTGAGGAATCCGACAGAAGCTCATCCCCACTCCACTCTCCCCCCCTCCCCTCCCCCTAACCTCCGCGACTTCGCCGCGCGGTAGCTCGCTAAACGCTGACAATATGGCGAAGTTTCGGGCCTCTTCCGCCGCGCGCGCTGCCGTCGCCGGCGTCGCCTCGAGGCGCCCCGGGAGAATACGAAATTACTTGCGGCAGTCGCCCTGCCCCACCCCTTCGCTTGCCCGACGACTTGGGCGAAATATAAATAGCGCCGAGCCAGAGTTAACCGCCTCGCGCCGAAGGACGACGCGGGAATGAAAGTAATATGAAGTGTGAGCTTGCGGAATCTGCGAATGAAGGATGGGCGGCCAGCGGTGGGGGGGGGGGAGGAGGGGCGGAAACGGAAGTCGGTCTGGGATGAACAATAGAAGCGAGTCGGGAAGGCGGAGCCGGAGCAATCACAGCGACAGAGATGTCAGTTGAGGTTATGTTCGTAATGGTAGTTGTAGTTCTGGGGCCCTTGGGAGAGAAGGAGAAGACTTGGGTTAGAGACCAGAGGAACGGGAAATAGCGTATAAACGGTAGGGTGTGAAGAGTAGTTGGAACTGAATAGACGTTTAAAAGGTAAGATAAAATTTAGGTATAAAAGGTAAGATAAAATTTAGGTATAAAACGAAGCATTGACATTAAGGGAAAGGTGTGGATTATGCAAAATTTCTAGGTAAAAATTGTAACCTCTTTCTCACTTAGAGTATCACAAAAACCAGTCAGTTGCATCCATTTGTGGTTGATAGTAATACACTATTGTGAAAGTCCAAAAATAATTGGACACTGGGAAGTTGAAATAAAAGAAAAAATAAAGATGGTCTTAAATTTAAAAAAAAAGACAAATCAGAATAAATGATAATAATATTCATGCTAATGAAGGGAAAGTGGAAATTAGTTCATACACAATCCCCTAAGAGTGATGGTTCCTAAACCTTCTTGGTTCATGGAATACTTCTTTGTCTTGGGGAACATTTCGGCAGACTAGTATAGTAGAAACGACCCGGTCTCTGCCGTTCCAAAACGTGCATGTCTACACATCTTTAAATTTTAACTACCTATTCAAAGAAGAATTTTCAACATTGAATTAAGTTATTTAATAAAACCTGAGCTACTTTCATCTGCCGAAGAAGAACTGCGTATGTTCTTATACCCCCCATTATTGAATTATTTTGACAAGTAAACAAATACACAATGCATTGTAAAAATATATTTGTACAACATTGCATATACACATATACATCCAATACAACATTGTTATTGGACAAGATTTTAATACATTTGTTTAGTTTAGTATGTTCATATTTCTCACAGAGTATGTCCTTCTATTTGCCTTAGTATTAAATTATTATTTCTCCGCACACGCGCCTGCTTTAGCGACACAACTTTCGAAACAAAATACATTAGAATACAAATTGTGGCAGGTTGCGATAAACATTCAGGTGCTAACAACACAAAATTAAGAAAATTAAAGTATTATTAATTGCTCATTGACTGAGACATCCAGTGAAGGAAGGAGCTCACATAATTAAATACCTTCAAAAATTGATATTATGAATTTTGGGTGTTAGCTACATCTCTTACCGGATGCCACAATTGAGCTTTTGGTATTAAAAAAATGAATGGAAAGAAACGCCCGTAGATGAGAATAATCCAAAGAGAAACGAAAAGTGTAAAATAAATAATTTTCTTCTAGATTCAGGCTTGATATTTAACCATTAATAACTAGAAACTCATTAAATTCATAAATTAAAGCCGTTGTATGTTACTTTCAGATAATTCGAGAGAGTTAGTGTCTACATTTACTGAATCGAGAAAAGAATAATACTTAAAATAAGTTAAAACATTGACATCAATTAAAAGCCAAAGAAAATATTACTTAAGAAATATTTCCGAATACATAAGAAAGCCAGTTATCGAATTTATTTCCCAAAAATGAAGAGAAAGTAAGATTTTCCTCGATTAACAAAAATCGAGACAGAAATTAAAAACGAAAATTCCGAGACGCAGTAAAAGAAATCGAGTTTCTAAAATAAAAAATGATATATACCAGAAAGATTTCTCAATTAATAAAGATGCAAGTTGTCAGTTGTGGAATAAAAATAATTTTTCAGAGAATTTCCCGTCTTTGTGATGACTGTTGATTCACTAAAGAGGACAGAGTGACTATTCGCTTTTCCGAGGATTCACTGAATTGGGAGGAAGTATCGGAAAAACCGAACTGCGAGTTTTGTCTCGTAACTCGCACAGGAATGTTTTTTTCGGCAGAGCCCCGAGACCGCAAAATATTTTTACTTTTTTCAATAAGCCTCATTGTGAGCCAACCCGGATCGTTGAGGTGGTTGAAAAATTTTAATTATGTCATTGTGATGCTATTTTTAGAGTTTCCAGGGCAAACTTTTTGAAAGCGCGTGGAATTAAAGGAAAAAAAAGCGGGTTAACTTTTTAACTTACCTGAGTTTCTGGGCAACGAACAAGACGTGAAGCTACTTGCAGTGAAAATGGAATATTTTTTAGAAAAACTTCAAGAGATACCTTGTAGAATTCATATGGTTAGCTATAAACGTATATTCAAGACAGGAAATTATGAACACATTCATTTTTCTTACAAAGTAAATTGATTTCTAAATGAAATGTAAAAAGGCATTGTTGAGGCAAGTACTCCCGAACTTCAGACTCATTCTCACGTATTCTCAAGGATAAAAGTACTTAACTGTGTACGATGCTCGAGGTATAGGAGATTGAATTGTATTATATTTTCAGTTGGTACGAATTTGCATTGTAATTTTACATGCACATCAATCACATTCATTATTGTAGATTTCAAAAAGACGTATTTATAGTTGCATCAACAGCGAGGTTTTTAGTGAGTATTTTGTAAGATTATAATAAAGGTTTTTTCACAGCGTGATTACATATTCTTTACACTTTTACATTTGTGTACAACGAATACTTGTACATTACAGTTTACATTGTAGATTTTGTTGAACCCTTCTTGAATATTTCATTACGGCAAAGTGTGACTTTTAATCGAAAAAAATTCAATTCTCTTATTTAACAATTTATTAGTACATTTTTATTTCTTCGTGTTATGATCTTTTTAGACACCTATGTCATTTCATTACTAAGAACACCTGCGCCATTCCAAAAACCAGAAACGGTAAAGCTGGGAAAACAACCAACGCAAAGCGAAAACAGTTCTGTTGGTCGTTTATTACAAAAAAGATTTACAATTTCGAGAATTAAAAAATAGATTTCAGAAGGTAGTCGACAGTGCGAACTAAATATTTCGCAATCCAGCATTTTCCCCGCGAGATAATTTAATTACATTCCGTCAATTTTCGCTCGGCTAGAGATTGTCAGAGCCTTCCGGAGCTCTGCACGGCGCGACAAAACAACGCGGCGAGTATGGAGGCTGACGCGCCAGGTAAACCACCGCGACGCCGCGCCCGCATCCGTCAACTCTTTTGCATTTAATTAGATTTCACGGATGACAGTGTCCTCTTATTATTTCGCGCCATGAATATTAATTTATCCTCATGGATATTGATAGCTTATGCGAAATTAAATTTATTTCTAGGCCGAGAGATTTTTTTTGTTTTTTGCGCCCTCGCGCTTCCGACGGGGGGGAGGCGGGTGGATTTAGCGGGCGGGTCGTGACGTCATATCCGGCCGCGAGGGCGTGGCGGGACGGGTGGGTGTGGAGGCGGGGAGGTTGACGTCGTGTGTCATGTCCCTGCATGCCGGTGCCGCGCCAGGCGGAGTCGCCGGGAAGTGCGTTTGGCCTCTCATTTCACAGGGGAAGCCCCATGTATCTGCCTGGGGTGGCACGTCGCCTCTGGGGAATGACGGGCGTGGAGGAGTCTTTCCGGCGTGGAGGAGATGGTCTGCGAGGCTGCGGCAGTCGTTTCTTTGCGGACGATTTTTCCTTCTTTTAAGGGGTTTTCCTTACTTTGTCTTGATCTAGTCACAATTGTGCTTAGTTGCATGTTTTCAATAAATAATAACAACAATAATAGTAATGATAATAATGATAATGATAATAGTAATAATAATAATATAATATATAATAATAATAATATAATAATGATGATAATGATAATAATAATAATAATAATAATAATAATAATAATAATAATAATGTATTTGACGTTATTGGGTCGGTAGTCCGACTTCGTCGGCCAGCTACCAAACTCCCCCATCATACCTAGTTAAATTCCCATGCTTGGGGGTAAGAGCGACATACGTATTCTATTCACTGTAACTAGCATAGCAAGATTCGACTGCTCGAGCTTTTCTTCGTCACTCAGCTACAGAAACTGAAACGATTTTTTAAAGGATAGAGCTATGCATGTTTTCAATAAATAATAACAACAATAATAGTAATGATAATAATGATAATGATAATAGTAATAATAATAATAATAATAATAATAATAATAATAATAATGTATTTGGCGTTATTGGGTCGGTAATCCGACTTCGGCGGCCAGCTACCGGTGTCGCCCTTGCCTATGGCTAGTTAAATTCCCATGCTTGGGAGTAAAGGCGACATGAGGCGAACATGACGTATTCTCTTCACCATAACTAGCAAGATCCGCCTGCTCGAGCTTTTTTTCGTCACACAGCTACAGAAACTGAGACGATTTTTTAAAGGAAAGCTACAAATCAATTTTTGCCTCGACCGGAAATCGTACCCGGGGCCACAGCACGGGAAGTTATGTTGCCCATGAGATATTACAGAGGCTTATAATAATAATAATAATAATAATAATAATAATAATAATAATAATAATAATAATAATAATAATAATAATAATAATAATAATAATAATATAATAGTCAGTCCGGATAGTCGAGATCGCTAAGACAGTAGTGCCGTGGCGATCTGGGAATATTAAATTTTCGTTCTTTTTTACTTTTTTCAATTTAGATTAGACAAAATTAACCACATAGTTCGTGCCACATTATATTGCTGGTATATTGCAGTTTTTGTTATGTTCATGATCATTGTATATTAGTGTCAAGGGGTGATGGCGAAAGGATATATAGTGCAAGCTATGAACACATTTGTCGTAAGAGACAGAACAAGGAGATTGGCGAGACCTGTTAACTAACATCCCGTCATTGGATGCTGGCGCATGCACAGTAGGATTCTCTTCAGAATCCTCGGGTTGCGTCTCTTAAATTCAGAATTTGCACAAAACTTTCTATTGTACCCGTAGTTAGTTGTTTCATCAACGGTTTTGTTACTGCAAGTGTGGGGATTGCCAAGTAGAAGCTTTAGCTGCAAGAAGCTTTAGCTGGCAAGAGACTACAGAGCCACACAATGATCTCAAGCCACATGAATAGCAATAATAGACGGCAAACAATTATTTATCTTTCATTTTCATAATATAGTTTAGCCATTGTAAAATGCAAGACACCAAAAGGCATCTCACCGAGAACCCAAACCCCTCTCTGAAGCACTAGCTAATGGACGTATATAGTGGATGAGAGGGTTAGAACATTCTTAATCAACAAATAACATATTCGAGCTCACATTAAGGAACTTATAAACGGCAATGTTGCTCCTTCCGTGTGTGCACTGCAGTCCATTGTACATAGAGCGTACGTTACCTCGCGCCGGCTGTTTGCGGATGATCGCGGTTGCGATAGCAGCTTCCCCACTAATGACACAGAGGGCACGGTAGGAGTTTGCACGAGCTGATCGGGTCGTTCTGGAAGTCAAAGCACTGCTGCTGGCTACCCGAACGATATGAACGTATTTATTCTGAACCACAAAAACAAAAAAAACATGAAAACAAAAAAAGACGAACTTACTATGATAATGCAAACATTGTTTTAGAGCTCCCAAAACCGACGGGACCGATGGACGTAGACTCTGCCGTGGGGTCCAGCCATTACACCCTCACCACTAGGGGAATTGTCAAAAATAAATAATAAAACTTTCTTAAAATGTTTTTAAAATGCCATAAAAGCAGAGACAAATGATATAAAATGTGATCAAAACCACTTCAGATGAACAACTCAAGCCCAATACGTTACTGAAGTAATTGAGGCTGCTTCTATTCGTTCAAGTACATTCAACTAGCAAATGTTTGATTTAGATAGTCCTTTACCAGCAAATCGCTGTCTTTAGTTATCCCGAAATCGGCCGAAGCGACAACGGGCGCTGACAGGCGTCGCAGGCTCTTTAAATTACATACTCAAAATGACTGATATTACAATTTCTGAGCGAAGAAATCGAATAGGATATTTAGAAATTCTGCGGAGAAAATTTGTTACATATAGTAAATATTATTTAAAGCAAGTGCCATTGAAATGATATTAAAATCGATTAAATAAGCAATAATGCATTAAAAATAACATAAAAAGGTAAAAAATGAGTTATTAGTTTAAATCTACGAAAATGCAAAAAAAAAAAATGACGTATGAAAACGAGTCCTTTCCATTTGTTATAACATTTAATGAATTTCTGTACCAAACGGCATTTTTCTAAAGTAAAAAGAAAAAAATGACATTTCATTAAAATCCGCCTCCTACTCATTTTATAATAGCCAAACTATATTAAAAAATTAAAGATAAACAATTGTTTTCGGTCTATTATTGCTCTTCATCTGGCTTGAGATCATTGCGTGGCTCTGAAGTCTCTTGCCAGCTAAAGCTTCTTGCAGCTAAAGATTCTACTTGCCAATTCCCATATCCGCAGCAAGAAGACTGTTTTATTCAACAACTATGGATGCAATACAAAGTTGTTTAAAAATTGTCTGCACCACGGGGACCAGCTATTATAATTTATTATTAACATTTAAATTTTTAAATATTTCATACTAATACTAGCTGACTGTTGCAGAAAAAATGCTGTGAGGGAAATGTGTTAGGAAATGAAGGCCTGGAGCAGAAAAAATGGCTATTATTCAATGGCACATGGGGAAACAAGCATTTCTTCCTCGTCGAATGACGTGGTTGTGTTTAAGCAAGGATGCTCTGATGGTGTGGTCGAGTAATATTGTATGATAATTTAGTCGTAACATAAAATTTGAGATATTGCAAATTAACATAAACATTTTTTTTCAGTAAAAATCTAAACTGTTGCATTGTTGAGATTTTTGTAACTCGGAAGGAAACACGTTGCTAATCTGGCTTTGTTGGTATTTTTATTCATTATTCAACTATTTATGGTTAAAAGGTGGGGTAGAGATTCAGGAGCCGGAGAAAATGTGCGGAGTTTGTACATCTCCCCTATTCGTCACAAACAGTTTTTACTTTTATGTCGCAGTATAAATCAAATTAAAGCAGGTTTAATATGTCAGCCCTTAGACACCGGTGGATCACTGTTCTGCCCTTTTGTGCCGTCCGTGCCTGCAACTCCTAGATGCCCACAAGGTGTCATGTGACTCTTGCAGCAAAGATTTCTACGAATATAGGCAAAAGAATATAGAAAGAGTAAGAAAAGGTAGGCAAAAAACTATAGGAAGAATGGTTAACGGGTAAATGAAATTCATTCGTATGTTGAAATACATTCTTTTGAAATAAAGATTGAGATAATTGAATAAGTATACTTTTCAAATTCAAGGAAGTTGAAATATATATATTTCACATCACCGTAAACCGAAATTTGAAGAGCTCAATAGAACGAGGACCAAGTGTACCTCAGTTTGCTTTTAAATACTGTACACTTGCATGTAAGTCCATATTGAATTTAAATACCGTAAATTAAAGGAATAATATTTCAAAATTATATTTAATGCTAAAAACTCAATTTAACAAAGAATGTGGGAGAGACCCTTGTTCTACTGAGCTCTTCATATAAGTTTAAACACCATTACGTGCACTAGCAACACTCGAACCCCTTTCTTATTTTCGAGCAAGCAAAACGCATCAAAAAAGTATTTTTTATTAAAATTCTTGCGTAACAGAAATATTACAGCGAATCATTCTGAGATATTTCCAAAATCATCAGTGAAAAGTTTTACAAAAAAAGCGTCGCGAATGTATGTCACTCCTTACAAGACTTTCATTATTTTCTAATGCTGACCCTTATTTCGATAATCGACGTTATAGTAGAATTGCTTTCTGGTGCTACGCCTGAGAAGATTCATCACTGTCGTACCAAATTACCTAAAGCTCCGTACAAAGTGATATCGACCAGGAGTGTAGAGTCTATTGCCATATTTCCTTTGTCACCCACTGCTCAGCTTCTTTGAAATTCCCTTTGTTAAACCAAAATTGCTCATTTCGATCCGAAAATGTGACCTGCTCTCTTGGTAATTTAGCTGTAATATAAATCTATTTTTTTGTATAGAGTATATTACTAAAAGTTCGAAATGTTCACAATTTTTAATGGATTATTCATGCGTCTGCAATAAGTTAAAGACGATTTAGGTATTACATCGGTATACAAAGAAATTTCTGAAACAATATGCAAATTCTAAATTTTACATACGGCATTATTTAGACAAAAGAGGGGAAAAACAATGTAGTATTTTATCTAGCGGTGGACGCGGGGTCACAACCTGCCCTATTCAGTCAAGTTTACGTTCAAGATTACGTTCATGATTACGTTCAGATCTGGCGTGAGAGATCTTTTAGTTTCCAGAATATTGTGTGGTAATACCTAAACAGATGACTTCCCCTCGCATCGAGAAACCCCATAGCGACCCCTCCCTTCCCTGCTCCGCGTTGCGGTCCATCTGCACCGGATCAAACGGCCTCTGTGCTCACTGACATCAAGAGCACGTGCATTAGCAAACAGCACGGCTGCCAACCTGCCCCACCCCAACCGCTCACACGCCCTTCTGTCCATCTCTCTATCTCACACCTAGGGCACCCTCTCGCCTCGCTTCCTGTGTTCCCTCCTAAATACGCCCTCACTCGCCCTTCTGTCTTCCCTTTCCCTCATTAGGCACCTGTCCTTTTCATAGTCGCTCTTTTTACATCCACCTGTTCGTTACTTAGTGTGCTGTATTGTATTTTATGTTAACATTATCTCCAAGAAATGGATCTGGAGCGGTAGCTCAGGGCATCAACTGATGCCACTGCAGCGTCTCTGACTGGGAGGTCCTAGGTTACACTCCCCACGACGGCACGATGTTCGACACTAGATCTTCAGCTAGATCGAATTCAGTCGCTGTCTGGAGGAGAATTCTACCGACCGGCTGCTCTGATCGGTAGTTTTCCGTGGTTTCCCCGATCAACACCAGGCGAATGCCGGAGCAGTACCCTAACAAACGGACCACGGAACGCCCGCGATCTGACCTTCCCCTTGCTTGTCCTATCCTCTCCCCCTACACACTCACACTAACATGCACTACACTACCACATATTCCGGGAGACGGGTCGAGAGTTTAGAGCTTGTCCCGGCTGGGGCGGTGCCCCGCTGGTGGGAGAGTCCTGGTTAGGGGGAAACCCCACTAGGCGACGGTAGGTCGGCGCCGGATCTCGCCATCCAGCGAGGGGAAAATCACCGCCATCTCCCGATAAATATCCCCTCTCCATGCATTACTCTAACAGGACTAATGACCGAAGCAGTTGACGTGCCCGGAAACACGAAAAAATCAATCAATCAATCCAAGGAATGGCCTCGCGAATAGCTCATTGGTCAGTATTCATTTTCCATGACGCCACTCCGGGTTCGATTCCCAGCCGGGAAATATTATAGTGTGTGTTTTCCTTGCAATGTACTAGTGTAGGTTGGTGTGTGACGATGAGACAAAACTCGGCTCAAGTTCAGAAAACCAGTACATAGCATAGGGATGCTTACGTGCTAACCACATGTTCCCATAACCCATGGCGGCGAGGCCGGGACGCGGCAGGTAGGGCCGGGCTTCGTCAGTAGTTATTGCCCCAAAGTATATACATACATTATCTCCTAGAAATCTTGGTAACTATTTGTCTTGATTTTATACAAATATTATTCATTTATTTGACCGTTCTTTCTTCTTATTTTACCAATGTTCCTATTTGCTCATTCATCCGCTCACCTGCCTGCTCACTTACGTACTGATTTACGGACTTATTTCTGGCTCCAGAGCTCCTACGTTTGCCTGCAGAACGGTTTTTTTTATGCTGGCCATTGCCTAATCTTTGTCTTTCAATTCTTCGGTTGAATAATGTTTTCTCTGACCTTGCTTCTTCGTCACTAATTTTTTTGTTAAACGTGAGAAACCACGCAGAGGTAGGAATACGTGGTTGCCATTTGGGGCCCTCCATTTCTAATCTGGTCGGATCCTCTGTCCACTCACTGATTTGAGTAGCCACGATCCACCTAGACCACATCTACATTAATTTGCGCCCGAGAATGTTTGTGCTAAATGGGTAAATATAGATTCCTCTGATGTTTAGATTCTGTGGGTTGTAGAATAAACATAATAAGTACGTATTAAATTAGATCAAAGCTGTACTTAGTGACGAATTGCTCTGACCTAGAACGTCTACAAATAAGATCGCTCCGAGGTTTCTGATACACGGAAAAGAACAAAATCGCATATAACACTTTAATATATATTAATAACTATTAAATAAAGAAAGGCATGAAAACCATCATGTTTAGATAATACAAAATTTTAACTGTTAATGAAGAATCGCCACTACTTTACCGTATAATCTCAACAACGAAATGAAATAAAAGTAGAAAAGAAATATTTAAATAACTCTCTATGAACGTGTTTTCCCAATCTCTCTCCGTCTCTCCAGGTTTTACATATTCTGAAGGTTGTTACATATTTGAGAGAAAATACCATGATTTCCAGTTTTGAGTAATATTCATATTTGTTTTTTGTTCGATTTTGTAGATATTTGATGTGTCGATATTGATGTTTTGTCTGTTGTTCATGTCGGAGATATATATTAAAACTACATTGAGGGTAAATATTTTATTACATGAGTACCAAATGTTATTTTGAAGATGCTTCAAGAGCTATATCCGTAGATATCTTCATTTAGCACCCAACGTAATTTATAGGAACTATTTCTTACACTAGAAAACCTTTCGTTGGACTTATCGATATTTTGAAAGCAGATTCATTGACGTCCTTTTGACATAAATTACAGAAAAGCAAGGCTAGGAAGCTGTAGTTTTTTAGAAGATCACGCACACTGTCCAACACATGTCAGTTTCTTGAGCAAATATCCACACAAATTGCACCAATCCTCTTTCTATCTCTCCTCGTTCTTTCTATTTCTTTCTCCCTTCTCTCCTTTTCTCTTTCTCTCTGTCACACACAGAAACATATAAATACACACACACACACACATACACACACAAAGTCTTTGATGAATCTTTCTTCATTTTTCTCGATTTTCTCTTTTCGTTCGCTGCGTTTTCCACAACAATACCTCAAAGCAATTATATTATTTGAACAATTATGTACAGGATATCTTCTATTTAATTGTAAATGAAGAAACCGAAAACGAAACTGTAATGGACTATTTTAGACATGATAAAGACATTGGTAAGGAAGATGTGCGTATCGAATAGGTGACTGTTTCGAAAGGAAGAGGAAATAAAGAATCCATTACGAACGATAAATTACTTTATATTAAGAGAGGAAAAGTACAATTATAATTACAAATCGAAGAGGATAAGTACAAGTTCAAAGCAATAAAGGAACAAATTTTGTATCGAAATGATACATGTGCCTAATTCAGTTTTCTCGCCGAACTTTTAGTTAATCTGTAAAAAGTTGGTATTGTACACGAACGAAACAACTAGTAATATTAGTCGATAGAAAAGTAGATAAAGAATTAACAATTGACCGCCATTCAATACATTTAAGAGAATAATTAAAGGAGCGATGTTAAGGCAAAGTCAAATGTAACATTCCGATACATTCGATCATTCCGGTACGGTTTGGTCCGCAGTGCTTTGAGTCAACTGGATGGCAAAGGACAGGCCAGCACGGACGCGATCAACTCCGAGACCAGTGAAAGGTTGGTAGCACGCGGACTGGCTTACTCTGTTCTTCAGCAGAAGAGCCTGCATTACACAACGAACCACAGACCGCCTCTTCGCTATCCTTTTACTACTCACAGGTTCAAATCTGGACAGCTGGTCGTCCTCTCATTTCGATATAGTTCTTCTGTCAATGTGAATAAAAACTTTCGTAGTACTGCTAATATTGATTGATTGATTTTTTTGTGTTTCCGGGCGCGTCAACTGCTTTGGTCATTAGTCCCATTAGTGTAGTGCATGCTTTTTTCTCGGAAGATGGCGGTGATCTTCCCCCGCTGGGTGGTGAGATCCGGCGCCGACCTACCGTCGGCTAGTCGGGTTTCCCCCTAACCAGGACTCTCCCACCAGCGGGGCACCGCCCCAGCCGGGACAAGCTTTAAGTTCCCGACCGATCTCCTGGAATATGTGGTAGTGTAGTGCATGTTAGTGTAAGGTGTGTGTGTGTGTGTGTCTGTGTGTGTGTGTGTGTGTGTGTGTGTGTGTAAGGGGAGAGGATAGGACAAGGAGGAAGAAGGACAGATCGCGCGCGGTCCGTGGCCCGTTTAGTAGGGTACTGCTCCGGCATTCGCCTGATGATGATCGGAGAAACCACGGAAAACTACCGATCAGAGCAGCCGGCCGCTAGAATTCTCCTCCAGACAGCGATTCGACCTAGTTGAAAAGCTAGTGTCGAAAATTCTGCCGCCGTCAGGACTCGATCCTAGGACCTCCCGGTCAGAGGCGCTGCAGTGTCATCAGTTGATTCACTGAGCTACCGCTCCCGGTTACTGCTAATAAATACCTCTGATTTTAAAACAGGTTCATTTCGCCTGTAGTAAATACTATTAAAATCAGATGAAATAGCCCTCTCCTCTCTCCCCCTATCACTTCCTTTCTCTTCTTCCTCATTCTCCTCTCTTTTCCTTTCGATTTCTCTTTCTGCACATCTGATAAGCGGATACACTAATAAATACGTGTGTGGTCAGTGGGGAATGACAAACTTACTAACATATTGTCAGTTGCACTAGCTTTTCACATTTATGAGTCAGAAAATTATTTAATCAATGGCATTTAACGTATAGTCTAGCTGCTTGTGTAAATGCTTACAGATAATTAAACAATTAATGTTTACTCATTTGCATGCGAACAACGTTAGTTTGTCTATGTGTAAACGATCATTTACTGATGTTTGATCATTGCGTAATTTATTGCGAATTTTGGCTACAACAGTTTACTTTTTATTGTAAACGGTTCACTATTTTAATAATCCAAAATTCAACAGTAGTATAACACTGTTTAACTGTTAAATTGAGCTTATCAATTTAGTAGAGTACAGATTAAAGGTTAAATTAAAAGTACACGAGACAACAAAATGCTTTAACAATATTTGTGCACAGACTAATGAACATAAATGATTATGCTTTTTTTGTAAAACGAATTTTCCCTTAATAACATCATTCATCAACGAAGTGTTCTCGTGATATTTGTTTGAATCATTTTTTTGTGTATTTTTTGATTAAGAACCCATAAATTTATCTTCTCGACAAAGTCCCTTTACACTTAAATTTTTACCTACATTTTCATGAAATGTATTTAATTTTGTGTATGAAAATGATTACAACATGTTAATTATTGTCAGTTGAATTTTTAACTACACTTACAATTTACCATCTTTTACATACGAACAAATATATTTAAAAATAAATTACATCTCTATAATAATAATAATAATAATAATAATAATAATAATAATTTATTACTAGAAAAGAGTGAATGCTCGGTGACAATTAATCAGGAAAAATAAGAACAAAAATAAAAATTAAAACAAGCAATACTTACATATATTAAAAACACCAAAGTTTTCCGTTCTACATAAACGGCATTTCGACACGTGATCTTGGGTCTTCTTCAGATTTTCACACAGAAATATTTAAAATTTGAAAAATATCTGGCAATAGTATTTTCATCACCTAGGCTGTTTGCCTAGAAAAAAGTGTACTTGCACTCCTTAGAAATTTTTTTAAAAGTTAAAATATTTATTTTCCTGCAACATGTCATTAATTTTAAATAAACTATCTATTGGTTTTTTGTGTTTCATATCAGGTGGTAAACATTACTGTTTCAAATTCAAATTAGTATTTCGAAAATGTTTGTCGAATACAGAAAATGTAGCCTTTTTTACGATATTAAAAGCAAATTGCAAAATATTATGTCACTGAGCATATTTTTACGTCATTACTTAAAGATGATCTATTTTTTACAAAGTTTCTACTTAAGCTTACGCACGAGAGCTTTATTGTTGTAATCCATAATGAGAACATATCGCTTTCCTCTTCATATTGCTCTTTATCGTCCCAGTGGAGTTTGGCGCATTCCGCCAGGCACCTGCCCGTCAAACGGAGCGTTAAATTTAGAACCTCATCCCGTCTCCTCCTCTTTTCCCCCATCCCGACTCGTTTTTACTTTTCCTTTGCCCTGGCAATCACCCATCACCCCGTCTCTGCCCTTCTGTGCTCTCATCACTTTTACGCCCACTCTTGCTCCACACGATAACTAATCCCTTCCCGTCCCTTCCACATCGTAGCTGCAGCCATCACATTGTGACCCTTCCTCGCCCCACCTATTACCCGTTTGTTGTTCATTCCCGTTTCCTCCACCGACCACCTCGTCCCTTCCTTAACCTCCGCCCCCTCCCCGTCCAACCCATCGCCACCATGCCTATCTTGCCCTATCCTCACTCTGACCGGGAGGTCCTAGGTTCGAGTCCTGACGGCGGCAGGATTTTCGACTCTAGCTATTCAGCTAGGTCGAATTCAGTCGCTGTCTGGATGAGAATTCTAGAGGCCGGCTGCTATGATCGATAGTTTTTCGTGGTTTCTCCGATCAACACCAGGCGAATGCCGGAGCAGTACCCTAACAAACGGGCCACGGACCGCGCGCGATCTTTCCTTCATCTTCCTTGTCCTATCCTTTCCCCTTACACAGACACTTACACTAACATGCACTACACTACCACATATTCCGGCAGACCGGTTGGGAACTTAGAGCTTGTCCGGACTGAGGCGGTGCCCCGCTGGTGGGAGAGTCCTGGTTAGGGGGAAACCCCACTAGCCGACGGTAGGTCGGCGCCGGATCTCGCCATCCAGCGGGGGAAGACCACCGCCATCTCCCGAGAAAAAACATGCACTACACTAACGGGACTAACGACCAAAGCAGTTGACACGCCCGGAAACACGAAAAAATCAATCAATCCTATCCTCACTCGACCCTCTACGTCCCTGCCCTGTCTCCAACCATCACCCAGTACATCTCCGACAATGCCCCGCGCACGCTCCACATAACTTCTCTTTCATCGACCCTCTCCCGTCTTAACCCTCCTCTCGTGCCGAACTCTTGTCCCCCAACCCACACACCCACTTCCTCCCTGAGCCTACGCCGATACCCGCCAGCCCAACAACCACCCTTTCTCGCCCCTGCCCGCCCCCACCCTTGCCACAACTTGCCGCCTCTTGCCACACCACTGCCAACTTCCCTTCCGCCCCTCCCCCAGCCGCCGCCTCGCCGCGGCTGATTAGAAAGCGCACTGAGTCGGCGCCGCGCCCGCGCCTGCACTCAAGTCCATTCCGCCCTGCCCCGCCCCTCCCCAACCCTTCCCCCCCGGCTGAGCCCAAAGGGCGCGCGTGAATATTTCACCAGTGCATTTTTGTGTCCCCGGCCCCGACTCGCGTTTGACGTCCCCGACGCGGTGCTGTGATGCGTTTTCACTTGCCTCGCCCCGCCCCGCCCCGCCCCGCCCCGCCCCGACCCGACCCGACCCGCCCCGACCCGCCCCGACGCGCCCCTCCCCTCCCCTCCCTCCCATTCCATTTCCACCCATCCCCTCCATTCCCATCCCCTCCCCTCCCCTCCCCCTCCCCGCCTCGCCACGCCTCGCCCCGTCCAGGATGTGTATTCAGAAGACAGATCAGCCTCTCGCAACTAGATACACTCTACCTCTTTCCACAACGCCCCACCTACTGCATGCGCTGCCCTAAATCATCCAAGCTCGCCGCATCCCGTTCCGTCTCATTCTTCTCGATTGAACCTTCACCAGTTCTCTTTTGAATCTCCTCTCTTTTTTTCTCTTCCTGGGTCTCCATCTCTTCTTCTCAGTCCTCGCCGTCACGTCACAAGTCACAAATTTCGTTACTTCTCGACTCATTCACTTCCCTTTTCTACTCATTTCATCTCTTTCAGTCCATTACCGTTCATCTGCTAGTAGGTGGGTTCATTGCATTCTAACCAACCGGTCCTATACTGCTCCACCTAATCGCAACAGAGTCAACACTTAAAACAACTCAAAAAATACCACTCTCTTCAAACTGTTATAATTTTGCTCCTTCTCCGCTAGCCTGATTTTCACCTCTGCCGCCATCACAACCTCATTCTTCCGTCTCTCTTCATTTAAAAAATATATTTGTATGTCTCCTTTTTCCTTGCATCCCCTCCGCTTTTTCCAGTTCTACATTCTCCAACATCTCTTCCACTGCCGCACGCATGCATCCCTTGACTCGTATCGCGTCCGCGCCTCTCTGCTCCGCCTCCGGCCTCGCGCCACGGCGCGTCGGCTGCCGGGAGGCAGGCAGTCCGCACCGCGTCGCCTCGCGTATTCCGTTTGACGCGGAGCTGTAACTTGAGGCGACGCGACGCGCTGCCAATCGATACAAGGGACGCGACGCGCGCGGCGGCTGAGGCGAGGACGGCCACGAGCAGAGGAGGGGTTTGAGGAGGAGGGGTTTGAGGAGGAGGGGTTTGAGGAGGAGGGGTTTGAGGAGGAGGGGTGTTTGAGGAGGAGGGGTGTTTGAGGAGGAGGGGGGTTTGAGGAGGGAGGAGGAGGTTTGAGGAGAGGTGGCTTGAGGAGGAGGAGAGAGGCTTGAGGGAGGAGGAGGAGTTTGAGGGAGGAGAGGGCTGAGGTTTGAGGTGAGGGGGAGGTTTGGTTTGAGGTGAGGAGAGGTTTGGAGGAGAGAGGAGGGAGAGAGGTTTGAGGTGGAAGGAGGGAGGAGGAGAGGTTTGAGGTGGAGGAGGAGGAGGAGGAGAGGAGGAGGAGGGGAGGAGGAGGAGGAGGAGGGAGGAGGTTTGAGGGAGGAGGAGGAGGGAGGAGGAGGAGGGAGGAGGAGGAGGGAGGTTTGAGGAGGAGGAGGAGGAGAGGAGGAGGAGGGAGGAGAGGTTTGAGGAGGAGGAGGAGGAGGAGGTTTGAGGTGGAGGAGGAGGAGGGAGAGGGGTTTGAGGTGGAGGAGGAGGAGGAGGAGAGGTTTGAGGAGGAGGAGGAGGAGGTTTGAGGAGGAGGAGGAGAGGTTTGAGGAGGAGGAGGAGAGGTTTGAGGAGGAGGAGGAGGAGGAGGGGGAGGTTTGAGGAGGGAGGAGAGGTTTGAGGAGGAGGAGGAGGAGGAGGAGGAGAGGTTTGAGGGGAGGGAGGAGGAGGAGGAGAGGTTTGAGGGAGGAGGGAGGAGGAGGAGGGAGGAGGGAGGAGGAGGTTTGAGGTGGAGGAGGAGGAGAGGTTTGAGGTGGAGGAGGAGGAGGAGGAGGAGGGGAGGAGGAGAGGTTTGAGGAGGGAGGAGGAGGAGGAGGAGGAGAGGTTTGAGGAGGAGGAGGGAGGAGAGGAGAGAGGTTTGGAGGAGGAGGAGGAGGAGAGGTTTGAGGAGGAGGAGAGAGGAGGAGGAGGAGGGGAGGAGGGAGAGGGAGGAGGAGGAGGAGGAGAGGTTTGAGGAGGAGGAGGAGGAGAGGTTTGGGAGGAGGAGGAGGAGGAGGAGGAGGAAGGAGAGGTTTGAGGAGGAGGAGGAGGAGGGAGGTGGAGGAGAGGTTTGAGGAGGGAGGAGGAGGAGGAGGAGGAGGAGGAGGAGGAGAGGTTTGAGGAGGAGGGAGGGAGGAGGAGAGGCTGGGAGGAGGAGGGAGGAGGAGGAGGAGAGGTTTGAGGTGGAGGAGAGGTTTGAGGAGGAGGAGAGGTTTGAGGAGGAGGAGGGGGTTTGAGGAGGGGGTGGGAGAAGTAACGGTGGGCTTGAGCAGGACGGCGATGGTGACAGTAGCAGCGGCGGCGGCGGTGGCGATGAGACGAAAGCGGAGGTGGCGACGGCGATGGTGGTGGCGGCAGCAGAGCTGGTTGCGATGGCAGCGATGACGGCGGAAGCGGTATTGGCAAGGGCGGTGATGGAGGCGGTGGAAGCGCCAACGGCAGAGGGGGTGGAGGAAGCGGCTATAGGGGTTGGTGGAGCAGGCGGTGGTGGGGGCGGTGGATGGGGTGGAACGGATGGTGAAAGTGAATGAGGAGGGGACTCTTCAGAGTATAGAGTACTCCTCCCCCGCGTCGCGGTCCATTTGGATTACAGGACTTCAGAGGAGTGATGGAAGCCTTTCAGGGCAGTAGAGAAATCCATAGGAATATGAATGTATTTTTATTTATTATCTGGGATGCAATTTATCTTAAAAAATAAAATAAGCAAATCATAACGAAAATTGGTCATACATTTTGTGTTTGCGTGATATACCATAGTGATACGCAAAAATGATGCTCTTATACGGAAAACATGTAGAGATCGGCGATAACACAAATCCGCGGAATTAAATATTGTGAGCGAGATAGAAGGGCGCCAAATGTTTGAAAAGAAAGAATGTGGAAAATTTATTTTGTGTTCAAACTGTCATTTTTAAATATCTGGATGTAAGTGTGAATGTGGTGTTCGGACTATTTTACATCTTGATTATACCGAACATTTCAATTCCTGAAATGTTTATTTTGTCCCTTTCGTTGAAATCCTATTGATCTAGGTATGAGACATTGGTATTGGGGGATATTTAGGAGAACAGGGATGTCCATATGTATTTCTATCGTATCGATTGTGATTGATGGTGTGACTGAAGAGTGTGATAAAAATTTTAGTTCCACGTAACAACAGTTAGTGGAAGAACTTAAACAATATTAAGTCAGTTACTGTGTCTTGGTTTATATAAAATATTTTTCAATTTTTTGCAGAAACTTAATACAGTAAAATGTTGCTATTCAGGTCAAGAAAGGAAGAAAAATAAATTAATAGATTTTGCTTAGAACATATGTATTTTAATATTTCAATATTAGCACTAAATTTTTAGTCATTATTTGTATAGATTCTCTGCTACCTTGGAATTTGATTTCGACATTTAAAATACGCAAAACTTTCCCAGAATAGCAGGTATTGTTTTTATTTCCTAATTAGCTTTAAAGTTTTTGGTTTCCAATCGCTGGTGTCCAGTCCAAAGTAAAATTTAAGAAATCAAATAACCATCGATAATATAAAAAAATGTTTCAAAAGAGATGAATTATTGACTGAAAAGAATACAGAGATTAATATCGTGAAATATTTTATGGAGCAGAGAAAATAACATAGTTGTGAGAAGCAAAAGGAAACGCATATCAACAAAAGAAAATGAGAACAGATGAACGAGGAAGCGAATAACGGAAAAGAAAAATCAAAACCTCTTAGAAAAGATACGCAAAGAAGAAAAGTAGGATGTTATAATCAGCATAGGTTTATGCCTGTTTCACATTTTTTTCACATAGCACAAAATAACTTAAATTATCTATTTTTCCAAACTTTCAATGGAAAAAAAAATTGGAAAAATGTATTTCGGTATTGCTATCATTGTGTTTTATTATTGTTAAAACAGTTCAGACTTACCCTCAAAATTATTTTAAAAAAAGAACACAACCTTTGGTTACTGAAATATTATTTTGTATTTCTGAGAGAAGTACTTCATACTTACTAGCCTGCAAGGTATTTAGGAGGAAAATTACAGTTGCATATAATCCTGAAGTAATACAACATTTTCAAATACATTAAGAACTATATTTTATTCACGCTCTAGAAATTTTTGTAACGTTGTGAAATTAAAAAGAAATTTTAAAAAATTAAAATAAAAAAATGAAATTAAGAAAATCTTTGGAATTGATTTATTTGAAATATATTTTTAGATATTACCGAACTTTACTTCAAGTTATTTTAGATATGTATCTAATTTAAGGTTTAAAATTTTCTAATCCTCTCAGAAGTGAATTAATGTTTGTTTTAAACCTTTTTACTGTATAGTTAAAAGTACTGAAATTATAGTCAGTTTTATGTTGTTATTTAATAAAATGCACATTTTAATGTTTAGGGTTTACCCATTTGCTTAAGGCACTGCCAAATAAATCCCTAGTTTTGCACTTCCAGTCGTAAATTAATAGCTTACCACCCCTCCCCTCTCAAATGCTTAAACTCTGTATGAAATGTATATTCAAGTGTTTTTGTGGAAGATCAGGCCCTTTTACCTCAGCCTCATGAATAATACAGACATTATTATTTATTATTATTATTATTATTATTATTATTATTATTATTATTATTATTATTATTATTATTATTATTATTATTATTATTATTATTATTATTATTATTATTATTATTATTATAGAATCCATAAGTGCTTTATAAATACTCCTTGAGCAATTTCTTGTCAGTGCAGTATCACGCATGTAAACCGAGAAGGGACGTGGGAGTTACGGGACTTGGTTGGGGAGGAAGGCGATAAAGACAGCGGATGGAAGGGCACGAGGCGGCGACGTTAGCGGCGGCGGTGGCGACGGAGCTGCAAGTGATGCCGCCGTGGCGTCCTCGGCGCGGTGCGAAAAGTGGGGCGTCAGCAGTCCCGCCACGCGGTTTACGAGGGGCCACAGATGCTTACGTCGTCGCGTTGCCCCAACGCCACCTGACGTTAAGGGAGCGTTCGTCTGAGGCACGCGGCTCCGAGGGAAACGGTCGCCCCAAGGGCGAAGGGAAGTCGCCCAGAGCCAATTTGCCTTCGGCGCGCTTGCAGGGGCTCTCGGGAACCGAACGAGACGGATAGGTTCGCCGCCAGTAAATACGAAACAGGTGATGAAATTCGAAGGCTGTGACGGAAAAAACCTCTTTAGCAAATCTTGCGGGAAAGTAATTCAGAAAATACGTACACAATTATGGACCCGAACACTGCAATTTCTCTTTCGCTTAAATCTACTATCATCATTTATTCATAAAAATGAAAGGTAAAACGAAGTTTCATGATCTTAAAACTTAAAAAAAATAATAATTTGCGGTTTGGTAATTTATCTTATATTTTTTATAATTTCTAAACAAATCTTCTAAACATATTGTTATTCCGTATACATATGTTCATTGAAAACATTTTGAAGCAAATTTATTATAAAAATGTTAATGTTGAATAAATTAGCTTTATTTTATTATTCCGTTCACAACTATCTCAGTTCATTTCTTAATACATGCATACAAATATCTGTAAATATTTTCTCTCTGATAAGGAATTTTAAGCTCTGAATTTTCCAATTCTACAGATTTCTTGTAATTACGGATTTATCTTTTACGTATGATGTATTATTGATAGAACAAGGTGTAATACTATTGTCTACACGCCATAAGGACTAAATATGATTGCTGGAATAAAACGAAAGTTTTCTTTACATATGTTATGTCTTTCTTCTTCTTTTTCTTCTTCCCTGCATAATTTATTATTATTATTATTATTATTATTATTATTATTGAAGGTTGCATCATTATCTAGGTCATTAGTGACCACTATTGGCATTAACGTTATGGTAACTATGAAGATGAAACGAAATGGGCATGATAAGGGGTGCAAGGACGAACACAAATACAACCATGCTCGAGGCGGGACTCAAACCCGCGACCCTTCGGTTCGAGATCACTACGACACTACTGCCTTAGCGATCTCGGCCACCGGGCCGGTCCTGTACCATTTTATGTCCCTAATTTCCGCTCTCATTTGGTTATCGTGCTGGCCCGTCCCTGTTACCTTTCCCTTCTCTCGCCTACGTCGTCGGGAGACAGGAGACGGGTGGCGCCTGGGCGAAGTGTCTATCGATCAAAGAGCTCCCGTCAAGGAGACGCTCATTCTCGTGCTGTCAATCAGAGCACGCGCTGCCCCGCTCGTCTGTTCTCCTCTTTCCTCCCCTCCCTTCCCCCTCCCCGCTCTCCCACTCCACCACGCCCTTCGCGCCGCTGATCCTCCAACGTCCTTGTGCCCCAGTCGCTTCCCCGTCCCGCCATTGTGAGCCTATCCATCCACAGGACAATGCACTTGATTGAGCCTTGATTTAAAATGCCTCACGTAATTACAAAATCTGGATTAACATTGTGCCGCAATTCACCTGTGAACAAAGCTTTTTTTTTTGTTGGAGATTACAATTATCGGATGAATTTGAGTTGTAATTTCACGGGTTATGTATAAATTACATAATTAAGAAATTTTAAAAAATTGAAGTAAATCTTTTTTTTTTTTAATATTGCATGCATTGTTATTTCTTGCGCAGCTGCAAGACAGTTTTTCTACTATATTTTGTATCACTTAACTATTTATGTCCGATTGATGAATAAGTATACTGCTCTCTCATTTTTCTGAAAATAAAGCTGTAATAGAAGGTAAAAATAATATTAGTCTCACGAGAAAGTAAATAAAGGAATTCAGAATTTTCAAATTACAAAGCAAATAAATAATTCAAATTGAGTAATGCCAGTATATCATTTTCCTTTAAAACTTCGTTAATATTTTCGAATATCATATATATTTTATGGAAATAAAATATGTTTATCTAGAATTTATTCGAATAATTTTAAAAATATTGGAAGAAAAACAGCTTTCGTGTGAGTAGTTTGACATTCCGCTTTTAATGTCATATTCGAGTAAAAGTGACATTCGTTCTCGCTATTAAATAATCACAAATTACAACTCTAATAAATCGAAAACTTTTTCTCTTTATTCATTGGCGTCAGGCAGAATGATAGATATGACTTCATAAAAGCCGTTAATATGTAAAAAGAACAAAACACAGTCGCAGAAATTGACACGAACACCGATCATCGGATGAAAAGCCAATTAATATGGAACGATTTTAACAACCAATAAATACAAGGTAAAATTTTACAAAAACACAATGTAAAAGGGCAAAGCGTTATATGGCACCTACGTTTTTCGAATTACTATCTCGATTTACAAAACACGTGAAGTATTGAAAATGTCACCGGGGTTATCTCTATAGAAACGAGGAATAATTTTTCACGTGGTCTTGTTTCGGAACGCATCTGCAGTATGACTTATCTCCAATGATTGCTCTAATAAAGCTTCTAGTACTCTTTGCACCTCTCTTTCCCTCTCCCCTCTTTCTTTCCCTTTCCCTCTCTCTCTCTCTCCCTCCCTCCCTCCCTCCCCCTCACGCTCTCTCTCTCTCTCTCTCTCTCTCTCTCTCCCCCTCTCCCTGATATCTTCATTTCCCCCTGGTAACACAGAGAGTTTCAAAGATTTCCGTTTTCAGAGGCCAATACATTTCATTTTCACTTGATATTACCAGTATGTGATCATGCCAAACAACAGAAATAGGCTTGGATAATGATAATACGATACACATTTTCTGCTTTTGTTTCTTTGCTGTGACAAAAGCTATCATCTGATCGCTCATTTGTACTTGGGTTCGCACTTTGTATTGTTACTCCATTTGTCTTAGTACTTTAATGGTTTCTCATTAATATAGTGTGGTAGATATAAAAAGAATAACATTATAGACACAGGGTGTTATTTATTCACAAATAAAACTCTCCAATATTTCTCGTTAGTTTAGTAATTGAATGAACACGGGCTAGGTAAAGAGCTTAAGAAAAGTAATAATTTCTGCGCTCAATACATTGTTTTCATTGCATTGTAAGTGTTGATTGTTTTATTCTATTGCATTTCTTATTAATCTATAAAAATTAGAAAATCAAGAAAGCTCTCTTTCTCTATTTTCTTTCCAGTAACCCAGCATCAAAATTTCCATTTACGCCGGACTTTATCCAATTTTATTATTCTTTAATTTCACATGGGGGCTTACAATAAACTAATCTGATTGTACAAATATTACTTTCAAATTAAGCAATTCGTTTAAAAATTGAGTCATTCTTTATCGTAACGTGTGATTTAATTGGTTTATTTTCATGTATGTTGTATATTAAAATTGAGTTTCGGCTACACACTCATAAAAGTGATCTTTTTTCATTCTCAGGTTTTAATTTGGTTTTCACGTGAAAGATAATTTGTTCTCGTCCGTATAAAGCCTCAAATTTTTTTGATAGCCAATTTTCATAGATTCGTTGGGCAGAGTATTCTTATGTGATGTTATAGAACAAATTTTAATTTAAAATCGTTGAGATCGCACAAATTTTTGAATTGAGTTCGTTCCTTTTTCATATTTTCTTCGTTTTTTACTTGAAAATGTAATACTTTTCATATGCACTTAAAAGGTTATGGTGGATGTTAATTTTCTAGTAATCAGATCTACCAATATTTTTATTCTTAGTCATCAAATCTGTTTCATCAATAATATACTACTTTGAAGACTGAAATGTATCTGCGGCCGGACTTAATAGCATCTGGCTGCCTACAGTACCGGCAGCGTATAAGCGACTCTGACAGTTCGATGCGCTGTTGCCACGCATTGCTACGCACATGGCACCACCTACATCAAAAATGAATTAAATCTCAAAACATTAACTCTTACTGACAGGATAAGACACGTCTTGATATAATGTTAATAACCATTTCCACAACCGAACCTTATCACCTCCCAAACCGCGTTGAAAATTTGATGCATCAGCTCCGAGTGGCTTCGTTTCCTATTGAGTCTGTCTGCAGTGTAGCCGCAACTCTACCCACAACATTGTCGAGAGGTAATGATATTTCGCCTTTTGCCTTTTCTACCTCCAAATATTCGCGCAAACATACAAAAATTTACGATCCTGGCTGTTTAATACTACTCCACTTTTACGCCATGTATGGGGCGAAGCCCTCACTAAACTCTCAATCTCGGACAAATGTACTGAAGCGCTCGGAAGTCGCACACTAACTGGTTCGGCAAGCATCGGCAAAGGCACATTTCATTCACACTGATATGCCGTTGACAGGGATCTGCGCACTTCTTGTGCGACGTCGTATGACTTAGATGAGTGGCAACTGTGAATCCTGACTGTGAGAAAGGAAACAAATCCTCGCAAGCTGATTGCTTTAGAGCATGTCACATGACGTACAGAGTCGCTTATTCGCTGCCGCTACTGTAAGAGATACCTTCGCCACTAATGATAACGTTTCGTCCTCGATGGAATGACATTTTGAAAGAGTTTCAACGATAGCGACTAAAACATTTGCAACCACATCTAGGAATCGGCATGTTCCAGAAAGTATCTAATACATGCAGCAAAAAATCTAAATTAATGTATTAAAAACACGTACACGTAGAAACACACAGAAAAATATAAATTTATGCTTTTTATGTCATTTACTCAACAATCATCACCCAAAAGGTTGAAGTTTCATCATTAAAACATATTTTAGTAACTGTTTAATTTCACATAGCTTTTGAGGGAGTTAAAATTTATGTTTTTGGTCTTCAATATTAAAGACAGAACATTTTTCATTGTAATTGTTTTATATTAATATATATTACATAATACATACAGCGCAACATTTCGGAAAGTAGTCGTTTCCATTGTCGATGATAAAAGTTAAGTGATAAAATAAATAAATATTTTTAACAATGGTCAGATATTCATAAACAGAAGAATCTATTATTAATGTACATAAGTCACACCAAATCTAATTATATATGAAAATAATATAATATGAAAATTAATATAAAATATATATTAATATAAATCAATTACACTAGAAAATGTTCTGTCTTTAATATCAAAAACCAAAAACATTCTAATATATTGAAGAATTATAGACAGAAATAAATAAATAATTTTAGTTTAAATTTATTTATGACAGTTATACAGGCAAGATGCCAAATTTAATCGGTGTGTACATAATACTATCCACATGTTATAGTAAATATATGAGAATAAATGGTATAAAAGCTAAGGAGAAATAAATTGAAAGAGTAAATATTAAATTAAGTAAAGAAAAATAGAAAATATGTGAATGGAAAGAATTCGAGAATTTGGGAAGCAATTTTGTAGTAGTGTAACATTTTTAGATGCCAGTAAAATAGATAGGTTGTTATAAAAGTTCTTAGTGAGGTGAATAATAAAATATTTAAAACGATCAACTTTAAGTTCTCTGTGTATTTATTTACTTGAATTTTGATCCTAAAAAAAACCCACCGAACATTAATTGTTATTTCCCAGTATTCGTTCCGTTTCTCATATTTCGTTTCTCTCAGAGCGTGCAGAAAGAAACATGAATGTGTCAGGATGAAAGTGCATAAGTTTCGTGTCTGGAAGAGATTCGCGCAGATACTGTTACGAAATTCTCACCCGTGGGTTGCGGGTTCAGCATCACGCTATCGCCTCATTTCCCGCCCTGTAGATCCCGGAATTGATCTGACAGGGAGTCAGATTTACTCGCGTTGCGCTGGGCCTTACTGTAGTCGTGCACATTCACAACGATTCAGAGAGATATATTCGCTTCACTGCGTGGACACGCTTTTCTTATGAGACGTACGTACGTCGTCGAATATCCTCAATAACTTCAATATTCATGTCATGACTATAAAGACGCGGTATTGATAACACGTTATGCATCGGCGTTTTTTGGATTGTTTCTTTTCGGGAACCACGGTTATATTGTGGTATGTATAATACTGAGACATGTGCCACCATCTATGCTTCTTTCTACATGACATTATGTATACAAGTTCTTTTTCCTCACTCCAAGAATTAAGCTCTAATGAACCTGTTCCGGTGCCCATTTTGTAGTTGGTCTTCCAATATCTCGATTGCCGGTAGTCTCGTGTTCAGCATTCGCACTATCTTCGTCTGTATCTTCTCAGAGTATCTAGCAATGGTTCAACCATCAATTCCTGTCTTATATCCGTGTTTTATAATCTAAAATTGTATAACCAAGAGTGCTCCTCATGAATTTCAAGTATACTATCTGGGGCTACCATGAGTACTGGAACTACAACAGTACAGACAATTTTATACAAATTTATATATATATATATATATATATATATATATATATATATATATATATATATATAGTATGGTTGTATGTACATACACCTATATAAATTATGTATATAATTGGTATGCAAGGCATATGTATAATTTGAAGATAGTATTTAAACACTAAGAAACAAAACATTTTTTGACACTCACATAACACATTACGCACTAAAACCCTGAGTGTAATATATTAAGCTAACATAAAGTTATATCTACGATGCGCGAAAGAATATGATAGAAAAACAAAGAACCGGAGAAAATGAAACTACACTCAGAAAGTAAATACCCCAGATATAAATAGCTCATTTAAAAATTAAATTAAAACTACAGCATCTTACAAAGAAACCAGGCGGAATGGCACGCCGAATGAAAAATGAATCTCTCCTTAATTTGACAAACAATCGCTGGTAAGCTTCCGAGCACGAGCAGACAACGCGGACTCGACGTCGTGCCGCCTCTTGTTTTTCGCCGGTCGCCGGTCCTCGAAAGTTTCCTGCCCGCGTCATCTGCCCTGCCTGCGCTTCCCGCTCCCCGCCCCCCGCCCCCGCCTCTTGATGCCAGCGACAGCCGCAACGCGCGCTCTGGGCGCCCCGGCTGCGCTCCCGCCGCGCCGTGACGTGAGGCAGCAGCCTCGGATAAAGAGCCCGCGAGCAGTGGCTCAGAACTCTTTGACCGCGGTATAATGACCGGAAAAATATGTAGTATGAAACGTCAAAATATGTACTTAAATATGTAACGAAAATAGTAGAATATGCTCATAAATGTGTAACGAAAATAGTAAGAATATGTACGTAAATATGTAATGAAAACAGTAAGAATACGTAAATAAATATGTAACGAAAACAGTAAGAATATGCTCATAAATATGTAACGAAAACAGTAAAAATATGTACGTAAATATGTAATGAAAACAGTAAGAATACGTAAATAAATATGTAACGAAAATAGTAAGAATATGCTCATAAATATGTAACGAAAACGGTAAGAATATGTACATAAATATGTAACAAAAACAGTAAGAATTAGTGATAAATATATAAAATCGGATATAATACGTAATATTCAAATACTTTAATATTATAAAATTTATTTATAATTTATACAATTATACAAATACACATTTATACAATACGAAATTACATTTATACAGAATTTCCTAAACAAATTTTGAAAATAATATGCATGTTTTAAAAATAATTTGGCGATCTTAAGTTGACAGACACTGCAACACACAACTTTTCCGTCAGTAGTAAACGCTTCATCTGTTGTTACCCCTTCATCTGTTGTCCATCTGTTGTTACTACACTAACGGGACTAATGACTATAGCAGTTGACTTGCCCGTAAAAAGATTAATCGACCGAGATTGTTATAGCGGTATCACGATAAAGTGGTTGAGGGGCAAGGATTTGTAATCCTTTTGAATTTGGATGCTTACCCTTAAGTTGTGACATGGTGGGTACTCTCTATGCACAATGCATCGAATTTCTACATCTATTCTACCCTGATCTCTCCGTGTGCGGAAAGCATGATAGATGAGACATGTTTGGGTTGCATCGAGACTGCGCCGTTTCGTAAATGCATTTCTTCTCAGAGGTCTTGTGTGCGTCTATTCCACCAGTTGTCACTACCATGATGATAGAGGCCCTACGAGCTTTTCTTGTAAGGTACAGCGCGATGACATACTGAGTAAGATGCGGGTCCATTAGCGATGAAATGGAGGAAACTGGTAGGTATTATACGCGCACGTTGTCTTGAGCCTCCGAATACCTACCCTCATGCCTTTAGTAACATTGGTGAAATTAAACATAAATGATAGCAACGAGAGATGCTGACAAAATATGATGGCCAGAAATTGCTCCCGTGTATTAAAAACTATTTCCATCAAAAACGATACAGATTTGATGTAATTGTCCTGTAATTGAAATACACAATTCACTCACTCCTCTTAAATCAGTCGAACAAGGGCCCAAGACAACGTGCGCAGATCATACCATTCACTTCTGTATTACGAGTCGGCGCATCCGATGGGGAAAACCAGATAACGAGCACCTAAGCAGTTGTTCCCTCGAGAACCATAGAAGTTAGAAGGTTCGAATATTTGTACAGGCTTACGTAGATTTATAGCTATAGTCAACAATTTTGAAAGCATCGCTGGAGTTTTCTTACCTTAGTGTGTCGAAACTACACCCCACCATTCTATGGAAGAAACATAGTTCACATCAAGAAACGGCTACTGCAAAACCTGATTTGCTTCACTTTTCAGACAATTATCAATCATCCTCACGCAAGAGGTTTGTCGCCGTCGCCGACACTGTCTTCGTAATTCTCAAACCTAGACGCCGCTTCAGCTTGGTAATATTAACAAATATTTTAAGCCTTCAACATCCACTGATCGGGCAGGTTCGACACAGACCAAACTGCCCTCTCCCGCTTTCCAGCCGATTGTTTTCTCTCCTGGGATCAAAAAAGAGGCAGTGATTAAGGGTGTACACTTTTCGCACATGCGTGGTCCAGTGTTTTCATTTATGTTTACATCATGTAGGAAGACAATTGATGTACAGAAGAACGTAGAAATAAGCCTGAACTTGGAAAATCTGGAATTTAAAGTTGAGCAGCATGATTTAGGCATACTCTTTCGTGATTCAGGGTCTGTGTCATCAAAAAGGGAGTAAATAGCGTGGGATGCACAAATTGATCCAACGTGTCCTGTTTTGTCTCTAGTGAAATAACGGAACACGAGCAAACAAAATTTACATTGTTTCCGCCTTTTGGTGGTTTTTGGAAAACAAAATTGCTTCCTAAAATTAAAAAAACATTGTCATTGGTGACAAATCTTCGAGTAACTTGAGCTAAAATTGATGATTTAAACCAGGTTCATGTATTGAATCAGAATTCTCAAAGTTTATTTTATTTTGGGGAGCTTCAAAATAAACTTCATGCAATATGTAAGCAAATCTCATAAGCTGTTCAAATATTACCATCACAGGCGCACCCAGATTTTTCTCGGGAGGGACTACAGGTATGTATCCACCCCATTTATTGTTTTCTTATAAAGGATTTTTCATTTACGAGGAATATAAAATGTATTTACTTCACCTATTGTTAACCCATTAACAGCTAAATTAATTTTGTGCACATGGCACTCGCCCATTGTCCTCGCGTACATACACGCATATTCATTGCTGGAACCCTCTGGCAGCATGCTTTTGATTCCCGCATGACGCCACGCCCTAGACACAGTTGCCAAAGTTTCGGCCGTCATCCAGCGACCTTGCTCAGGGCAAAATGCATTCACGTGAACTACGCTCGGGTTATAATGAAAGAGATTTTCCTCCAACCGGTTTGTCAGACGGTCGGCCAATGGGGAGAAAGCATCGGCCAAGAAGGCACGCCTCCTGTTGTTGAGGGACAAGGAGACCGCCCGTGGTCGAATGATAATAAAGTAGCGGAAACTGCGCTCTGACAGGACCCAGCAACGCGGCAAAATGGATATTTTGAATCCTCATAGATACGTAGGCCTTGGCAAGGCCGACCGAAACTTTTTCAACAATGTCTAGAATGCGGCGCCTCCCTGTGTCTAGGACGCGGCGGTGATGGTGTAACGGTTAGCGTATCGAGCTGTTATACCTAAGTTCGTGGATTTTTAAGGGCGAAAAAATCCTTCGTACACCTTCCTTCGGAGGGGAAGCTGGTTGTCCCATGTGGTAGATTTACTGCATGTAAAAAAAACATCCTCAAGCCTAAATGAAGCCTCTGAGCTAAATTTAAACTGCCTGTTTCGTCGCCCAAGTAATACATTCTTTCTCCCCTAGTTGGTGAAAGGTACGTAGCGAAATTTTCGTGGTCAGACGGAAGAGCAGGCCTCATGACCTGAGTCTCGCCACGTAAAATAAGGCATCTATTAAATTAAATTCAATATATCAAAGTATATATTGTCTCCGGCCTCGAAATCCGTAACGCTTTCTTTTGTCGGAGGCGGTGTCGGCCTTGGCGTAGGTGGTGCTAGCGACGGAGTGTGTGGGGTTGGTGGCAGCGGTAGAGATTGCTGCGGTCCCGGCCACGTAGCGGGGGCACCGGCAGAGAGGGCAGACGCGAGGGCGAGGCAGCGGAGGGGGCGTGGCCGTCCAGCCGAGAACGCAATTGCGGTTTGCAGAGCCCGGCCCTCCCACCCCCGCGTCCTCGCTGTCCAGGGCCCCCTCGAGCGCGCCTAATAAAATAACAAAAACCCGGCGGAAGCCCGCCTGCCGCTGTCTTCCCGAGAGGGCGTTCGCGAGGATGAGGACGCCCCGGCGCTGTCCCCCCTTCTCCCTCCTGCCGAATTGTCGCTCCGCCCGACTGTCTCTCTGGAATGTACAATTTAAGTGGCGAAGAGGTTTTTCTGATTTTTTTCGTTTCTTATCTAAGAAATTTGGAAGAAAGGTCAAATAAAATTGTGATACTTTGTATTGTACTAAGTGCTGTATAGAATTCAGCGTTTATTTATTTATTTATTTATTTATTTATTTATTTATTTATTTATTTATTTATTTATTTATTTATTTATTTATTTATTTATTTATTTATTTATTTTACGTCAAAAAACAGTTGAAACTGCGTATGACGTGCTATGGGGATAAGTGAATTTTGTGCTCATTTTCAAAATACTGTGATCCCTACATTAAGTCATATACTACATGAATTTTGAAAATAAAAAAAATTAAAAAAGCTCTCATGTAATAAAGTCTATTTTCAAGGATAAATAGGCAATAAATTTTGGACTCTTATCCATGATGTCCTTCGTCAAGGAATAATACTTCCTGTCGCAACAACATGGAAACGATAATTTGAATAACTGTATTTCCCAATGAATTTTAGAAGACGTGCTCAGATATTGAAGTTACATTTATGTCCAGAAGCAAAACAAGAGGCCATCTCAGCATTTGCTCAATGGATCAGGGAAACTGGACAAAAAACCTGATCGAGATGGGGGTCATTGACCCGGAGGCTGCAGTACAATACTTGTCACAGGTTGTTTATGTACATTTATACAGTCCAAATGGTAAATAATGCATTATGTATCATTGTTTTTATGATTCCTATGGCTGCGGTGTATTAGATTTTGTCTCCCGCGTTGCTCGCCTTTCTAATGTAAATTCGTCTACTCCCCACTGTGCCAAATTTGTAGAAATTGTTTCGTACCAGCTTTATATTGCCGGTCTGGATAACTGAGGTCGCTAAGGCTGGATGGCCGTAGCTGCCTCGAGTCGAAGGATCGCGGGTTCGAATCCCGCTTCGGGCAGGGATGTTTGTGTGTGTTCTCCATACAGTTCCTCTTACTGTTAAAAAAATCACAGTGGTCGCAATGTGATCAAGTTTTTTAAAACGACCCCGAAAAAAACTTTATAGTATTTTCCAATTATATGTACTGGGTGTCCCACCAACTATGGGCCACCCCCCATAACTTCTAAACAGTATCGACATGGATTTTTCTTTCAACAAAGAGGAATCATGGGGCAAGTAATATGTTGTAGAGGTATTGTTTTAAATATTTCTAGTTTTTGAGAAATTTAATCATCTTAGAATTTTTAAATGGAACTTATATTTATCTCATAAGCAATGGATATATCATAAAAGGAGAAATTCGATGATGTGTCATATGTTAGTCTTGTGATAGAAATTTTAGTATAAAAGTAGGGTTTCTGACATGTTATTTTAAATTGAACGTGCATTATTTCCTTCAGTAACTCTTGCAACTGTCACCTTTGAGAAAGCTGGTCTTTGTCTCGCGGCGTCGCCGTCTGTAGCAAACTCGGCGTCGCGATGACTACATTCCCGAAAGGCGACAGTTTCAAGGAGAAATATTGTCCGTTAAATTTAAAATCACATGTCAGAAAGTCTATTTTTGTTCTAAAATTTCTAACAAAAAACTAACATATGATACATTATTGGATTGCTATTTTCATGGTGTAATCATTTCTCGCGAGAAAAATATATCATTCCATTTAAAAAATCAAAGATTAAATTTCTCAAAAAACTAAAAATATTACGAGCAATGTCTATACGTAATATTACTTGCCTCATTATTCTGCATTGTTGAGCGAAATCTGAATTTGCATATTGCAAACCATTTGGAAGTTATGGGGGTGGCCCACAGTTGGTGGGACATTCTGTATAATCCATCATTAATACGTATTCTCAGGAGGAAGAATATTGCAAGTATTGGCTTCAAAATAATCTTATATTAAGTCGTGTAATGGAAGGAAACATGCTAAGTAATATATCTCATGACATCCTAATTAACTTTTGTATCTCAATTAATTCCATTGAAGGATGTACTAGTATCATGAACTGACTTCACCAAATACTTCACATTTGTTATACAAAAACTTATTACAAGTTTCAATCGTGATCTCGAAACAATAAAAGATAAGATTCATTGAATGTGTGTGGCTTGTGACAGGTTGAATATACAGAACGTCTTATTATTCTTTTGGAATTAAAGCGGTTACATAAAAAAAAGAGAAAGTTAATAAGAAAATATCAATTTTGAAAGTCAGATCGAAGGATTGAATGTTCTTAAATCTGGGAAAAAATGTATTGCAATATAATCAAAATTAGTATCGAAATTTCACCACATTAAAAAAATTTGGAAGAACGTGATATCCCGGTTGATTTGTTCCCTTTACATTTAATTTTTTCTGTCGTAATATATTGACTTTTTTGACGTAAATTTAAACTATATAAAAAACATATTTCCTATTGACTCTTGATGTTTTATTATTTTGTATTAATTATTAGTTCGTTTCAAAAATTAATTCTCGTTCACTAATATTGTAACATCAGCTTTTTGGTAATAATGATGCAGTTCCTTTCCAATTTTTTTTACTAATTGTACAATACTCAGGATATATTAATATTAATATTGACCTAATTATATATAAAATAATGTATATTATCTGTATATTAATAATATATCGTTTAATTTTAATATTGACGCATGAAAAATATGAAATACACATGGCTGACAGCAACACAGATTGCACCCTTATTTCCGTAGCAGAGCAATGGAATTGTGAACAAAACTACAAGATTCAAGATTAGAAGACGCTACTGTCGCACGTGCGCCTTTGTGTAACGTTTGCTTACCTTACACGATGAACACTCGACATATTCGTGAAAAATTACGAAGTACGTGAGAAGCAAGTATTTTTATGAATTTTGGCAGTATAAAGCTCGCAGTGTTGTATTCACCGTCGCATCTACTTGTGTCCCGCCTGCAGCAGTCTGTGTTTTAGTTCCTACAAGGAGGAGGAAAGGAAGATCGCGTCATGCGTTTGCATGAGAGATGAAAGGCCCTGACGCCAGCGAAGTCCACCGCCAGTTGTGTGCAAGTTGGAGGTGGCCACGCTCGCCGGCTTCGTGCTATTGGATTGTCTCGGACAGCCAACGTTTTTCCTCTCCGTTCTCCATCTTGCTTCTCTCACAGAGACAAAACCACCAGCGCACACGTTGCATACGAAGTTTTCTGGGAACGCGACCTTGTTGAACAACATGAGAAAATTACGTGTTTTAATTTTGTGTTTGTTCGGTTTGTTACATGTATGTTTTATCAAGAAATCGGTTCATCATAAGGTTTAAAAGTTATTTTTTGTTGTATATATTGAATGCGTACATGATAAAAGCAAAATCAGCTGGGATATTTCTATTCGAAAATTACACATACTGTATGTTCCTTTTATACATTAACCTTAATCTCCTCGAGTGCATTTCTTTATTCTCATACTAATAAACTTTCTTTGGTTGTGGAGTAAGTAAATTAAAACATTGTGTATTAATGATACAACAAAAAAGTAATACTTAGCAATATCAAAGAAGAAATGAAAGTTAAATAGATGCAATCAATTTGAACTGTTCTTTTCATAGAAAAAAGTTTGTTTCCTGTTCATGTAAACTATCTACAAAAACAAAAAAATATTAATAAATAGTATGTGAATATATTTTATATATTTGTGTCGGTCAATAACACTAGCAGAAAATTTTTATACAGAAAAAATTGCATATTTATTTATAAAGTATTCGCATACTACAGTAGAAATTTATATTCACATATTATTTATATTCGACTGAGATGTTAATGTATAAAATCACATGTCTTACTCGGACTTGCTGTTACGTATTATAACCTATACCGTTGAATATCGGCACGAATTCAGGTAATCAGTTGGCTACTCGTAAATTACCCCGGTTCGGAGCAACACCGCGGAGCGCGATATCCACATCAGCTCATTGACGTCAGTCCGCGATAATCGGACGAGGCGTCAGCGCGCGCCCTGGCGAAGCGCGCTTTGAATCTCGGCGCGATCGCGAGATAACGCGCTCACTTTGTGGAGCTTTACGTTGACGCAGTTTCCAATACATCCGATAGGCTTCCGAGCCGCCGCCGCCGCCGTCATCGGTCCGTGACGCAGCCGCCTACGGCGCCCACTGACCAGGAAGGCTTACGCAGCAAAAAATCAAATTTTGAAAGGAAACTGAAATTGGACAATAGTGGTAGACGTAAAAAGGCGTAAATTACGTCACTAATGACGTAGATATTCCAATGATGCAGGTTCCACGACTGTTAATTCACAGGTTAAACGACTGTTAATTTACGTATGTTTTCGGGCAAGAAGCAAAACATCAAATTTGGAAAAGGAAACTGAAATTGGACAATAAGGGAAGACGTAACAAGGCTTAAATTGCATCACTTATGGAGTATAGATTCCAATGATGCACGTTCTACGAAACGACTGTTAATTTACGCATGTACTCGGGTGAGAATCAGACTACAAGTAAATTAACTCTGGCAAAAAATCATGTTATTTTGGTTTTCTTTTAAAATACGAAACAATACGATGAAGTGCTGATACTCTAGGAGAGATAATTTAATAACATCGAAAAATTAGACAATGAAAAAGTTTTTACAGGACTAGTCAAAGAAATCTCAATTTCCGGGAGAAAAACAAATTTAGAAAAGCTTTAATAAACAAAAAATGTATTTTCTCAGCACAAGAGGACAGTGTTAGGGGGAAAGACACAATGTATCTCGTTTTGTGTGAAAGAAAGTTATGAATGATGCACACTTTTTGCCATGATAACTCAGAATTTTCTAAATCAACTTGAAAATCAAAATAAAACTGGAAAACATATTTCAATGGAAATGGATCTGGATCACGTTATGGTGGTTGCGCTTACAAACCCTGGCTTTACTCAATTTGGCCCATCACCAAACCACTCAACGATGACACGTGACGTGACGTGACACGTGACGTGACACATGACGTGACGTGACATTCAACACAACACAGCATGCGATGAGACGAGCCGTTATGCGAAGCTTCACGACACGACAGTCGACCACGATGCGATACGTTCTTTACGCGAGCGAAAGCGTTTATAGCTTCCGAGCGTTGGACGGTCACGTACGACGTCCTCGATTTGAGAAGGGCGTCGGCGGCTGCGGGAGCCTCTCTCGGGGCAACGACCACTTGGCCTGTGGCGCGGCGCTTACCTCGGCCAACGACCAATCCTGAGCGCAATCTGTGTACCCCGTCGCCCCTGCACCCTCCGCGCTTCTCTCGCAGCCCTACAAGGCGCGTCGCTTTTGTTGGCGTTGCACACGCTCCCCTTTTCCCTCTGCCCTGTTCACAGAGGTAAAATCTATTTAATGTTTTTCGTCATTTGTAAGTGTGTATATTTTATTTTTTAATGTAGAACTCTGGATGTTGCAAGTAGAATCATCAATGAATAATCACATTTACTTCAGCACTGTTGCTTTAATAACTTTAACTTAAATTTAAACTACATGTTTTGTGATACTGAACGGTCAGTAGTGTAATCTGCAATATGAAAACTTGAGACGGTTCTCTTGACAGTTTTACACTTTTTACGATACAGGATCTCCGGGGAGAAACGTCGAAAAATCGAACATGAGCTCTTGAGACTATTTTAAGCATATTTTGTCCAATAAACTATTTGGATATTCTGAAGAGCTATACCCCAACAAGCACTCAAAAGTGAGTTGGACAAAATACTTTCTAAAATTTGCATAGCGGAAGCATAGAAACACTCCAGAAACATGTATTTTTTTGTTATTTGCAAAAGAAATGTATATATTTGTTCAGAAAGAAAAAGTTAACAAAAAAAAGCCATCGAGTTGAGAAAATTGGGTGTGTTTTTATTTCTGGGTTTATTTTTTTTATCTGAAAAAAATTATTCACTTCTTTTGTAAGTAATAAACAATTCACATGTTTCTGGAGTGTTTCTTTGCTTCCGCAATGCAAAATTTTGCCTAGAAAGCATTTCTTTCAAACCATCTTTTGGCTGCTAATTGCAACTCAGCCATTCAAACTTTCCAAGTAGTTTATTAAACAAAATATGCTTAAAATTGTCTTAAGCTCTTATTTTCTAATTTGTTGACGTTTTCTTCCCTGAAATTCTGTATAAATCCCTAAAATTACTATTTATTGATAGGATTTTCACATTTTCTGTAACTATTCGAGAAGTTAGTACCTCACATCTTTCGGAAATCATTAGCAATGATTTACTCGCCTGCTCTTGCTCAGCCTTTTTGTCGTCTGGCGACAGGGGCCAGCGGGCGCAGTCTTGCGCTTAAGGACTGGCTGGGTGTTAGCATACTCAGCGCAGACTTATTCCTTATTCATCGGCCGCCGGCGACGCCAGCCAGCAAAGCTTCAGCATGCAGCTCGCTCGCACGTCCACCACTACCTCCACCATCCTTGCTGCTACCGTCGCTGCCTCTGCCGCTGCCATTCCCGCCGTCTCCATCCCCAATCCTGATTGTTACCAGGTTCTTAAGGAGCAGATCTTAAGATTGTGGATGGGTATATCTACAAGCCTTGACGGGCAATGTATAAAGGCAAAGGTGAAGATAAATTTATTTAAACTGCAATCAATTGTAACCTGGTGGCAGTTAATTACATAAATAATGTACACAAATTCATGCAAATATAATAATAATAATAATAATAATAATAATAATATAAAAACTGATTAATCATTAAACATTAAATTAAATGAAGAAAAAGAAAAGAAACGTCTATAATTTAAAACCGCGCTGAGTGTTTATACAATTAGGACTGCGCGGCACAGTCTAAACTTCACTTCACAATAGCACTCAAAACATTTCCTTACTTATTTCTCCGCTCTACACCCACGACATCTGACTTTACTGTAAAACCTAATATTCTTAGTTAACGCCCTCATAAACTTAGAAATGCCATACATTAATATCCTAAACTGTTGAACGCTTCGAGGAAAGGGTTCAAAGGCTTTTGCAGGCAATCTATTCGAATCCCTTATCTTTCGTTTTGTTCCCAACTTTTCCCCGATACAAACTGCTCCCGATACTGCACCCGATACAAACTGATCCCGATACTGCACCCGATACAAACTGCTTCCGATACTGTTCGCAATAACGCAATGCCTTGCACTTACCGGCGATTGAATAACTTTGAACTTATAAGTTTGAATAAGTTCATACATAAATTTTGTGAAAAAAAAACCGCATAGATAATAATACACATGACCAGTATTTTTTATCTACATCACCTTCCTTTCAAATTTAAAACTCTTGCTGTTCTTCCCCCTTGATAGCAGTTTTCGTTACATCTGATAGTAGACACGATATTTTCTCTCAGTTTTCTAGCAATGTTGGTTTCTTGGTCATACAGTATTGCGGACAGTTCAAAAGAAGTCACAGATTTTGATGAGTGTCCATACCATGTGCATCAAATCTTCTAGTAGAGGTAACTACTGATCCTATCGTGCTCTTTCATGTACTCTGACATTGCTGGAGTTTGACAAGCGTATACGAAATGATCAATTATTTCTAGCTGTTCCTGACATACGACATTTTTCATCCGGGAAAATTTTGAGAACCTCTTTATCATTGTCATGTTCTCAATGCGTAATCTTGGACAATCATTCCACGGTTTTCGATTCTGACTTCATTTTTCCTTTTTTTAATAATTATTTTTTTCCTGTACCTTGTTACTTTTTGTAGCTATAGTGCATGTGGTTTGTCTCTCCATGATTTTTTAAACATTTCATGTCAATTAGCAATCAGTAGGTCAGTGTATTTGCGCGTCTTGTTTAGTTTCCTTTGCAATATTTCCTGCTACACTTACAATGACTCTATTCCAACTCTTCCGTTTAGATTTCATTTGCAGCCTCATAACTGATCACACATTTACATATTCTCATTATTGTACTGTGTTATATCTTAAATTTCACTGAGGTGTACCCCTCAATCTTGTCATGACTATTATTGTTCTGATTTTAAGTCTAAGTATTATTGCTTATATTATTATTATTATTATTATTATTATTATTATTATTATTATTATTATTATTATTATTATTATTATTATTATTATTATTATTGGTATTATTCATTTCAAAATTAAGATCTGAAACATTTAATTATTAAGTTAATTCCTATTCTTCTCTCGGAGAATATTGTATCGAAGCGCACATTTTTAATCACTTTTAGTTGAAGTGAAATATCAAACTAATAATAAAAATAATTACTCATCTACCCTGGTTGATTAACAAAACCATTCTTTTCTGAATATTGATCGCTTCGAGTTCTGTCAGCTTTTAATGGATAGGATCCTGTCCTCACTTCGGAATCGGAACTCATCCGGACACTATGCTGCGACCGCGGGGGGTTTATTAATAATTCTCTTTTCATCCGCTTTTTATCTGCGTCGCATCAACGTATTCAGTTGCACACGCGCCTATTTTGATGCAACGATTATGAAATGTGTGGCCGAGCTCTGATTTCATGAAAGATGACAACGCCGACATGTTAATGTCCCGGACAGTTCATTTCACTCGCAGCGTCCTTTACGCGGGGCTCGCCGCTCCGCACTGCGGTTCGGGTGACAGGAAACTGGATATGATTTTCTATCAGCTGCAGGGGAACCTCATATATTTGATATTGGCACCTGTGGAAATATGCTAACGCTAATTTCCTCTCGTTCGCCATTCACGTAAATGACGTTCGTCGGAAATGTATTTAGTGCCGCCGACCTTGCCAAAGAGGAAACCGCACATTTATTTGCGAATGGGTGTTTATTTGCACGTAGGTTCGCTTAGTCACACTTTATCTATTGTGGTGAATATTCGGCTTATAATAGACATTTTAAATATTACATGAGCGTAAGATAAATTACATAGAGATATTAGCTGTATTATAGAGTAATGAGATAAAAGTTTTCAGGTATATATTCTTGAAATATCAGCAATAGTAGAATGCAAAATGAGATTGCAACGTAGATATTAATTTCTGTGAATTTAGAAAGATCTTGTTGTATAGTCAATATTTGTTTCCGTTTCACTTTTGGCATTATATTTACATTTAAAATCTAGAAAAAATTGCAGTATTACACACTAATTATACTGAAAGTCTGAAAACAAAATTGATGAAAATGTTCTGTTGATCATTTGACCCTGCGATGATTTCGTCAGTAAAAGATGTTTTGCTTGAGTTATCAACTTACATCATCTCTCTCTCTCTCTCTCTCTCTCTCTCTCTCTCTCTCTCTCTCTCTCTCACTCACTCACACGCACACGCACACACACACAGTGCGGAATGCAGTGCATTCCACACTGTGTCAAACGATGCAGTGTGCGTCATCGCAGGGATGCCTCCTGTCGATATCTTGGCGCAGGAGAGACGGAGGCGATATCACAAAGAAGAGGAGAACCCAGACTGCTCAACAACACTGCTCGAATGGCAGGATCGATGGGACAAGTCCATTAAAGGAAGATGGACGTACCGCATGATTCCCTTCATTGCACCGTGGATCAACCGTAAACACGGCGAAGTAAATTTCTTCTTGACCCAGCTGTTGTCTGGACATGGATGTTTTCTGGCATATCTCCACAGGTTCAAGCTGGAGGATACCCCATTCTGTCCACTATGTGAACCTGCTGTCGAAGACGCCGAGCATGTGTTCTTCCAGTGCCCGCGATACCATGTGCAGCGACGGCACGTTATGAGTATACTCGGGATCGACCCTCTGACACCCGAAGCAATTGTTGGGTGCATGCTCGCTTCAGAAACCAACTGGGATGCGGTGAGCGCATATGCGCAGACCATAATAGCTGAGCTGAGGAGAATAGAAAGGGAAAGAAGGGAAGTCGATTGATCCTCGTTTGATCCTCCCTACGTTTTGGCGAAGAGAAGTGGCTGGTGACTAGGCCACTCTAATCCACTCCCCGTGATGTAATGCCTAACGGCGGTTCCGCGGGGAGGATGGAGGAGAAGGGAGGTTGGTTTTAGTGGGTAAAAATCTCACACTATCATGTGGTACGGGCCGCATGGTGTATTAAAACACACACGCACACACGCACGCACGCACGCACACACGCACACACGCACACACACACGCGCGCGCGCGCGCGCGCCGGTATAGTTACTGTCGCGTGGCCGCAGACAGTGGCATCCGTGATTTGCAGCCTCAATAATAATCGTGTCCATTGTGCCATTGCAGACTCATCCAGCTCTACTATTACCCCAATATTCAAACAATCATCGCTACAACTCCAACTATAATCATCACTTGCATCATCATCATCATCATCATCATCAATAGTACTATCTCTTCGTCCTATCACCCCTATCTTATATCACCTTGATCTTCGCCCTACCCGTCATCAGATTCATTTCACCCTCTACACTGTTACCATTTCCAACTGTAGGACGCCATTCCATTGCCGCATCACACTGCTTCCACGCCCACCAACTTATCCACGCTGACTCTCCTGCTAAGCTAAACTCGCTCGTCTCAGGCCCTGCCTCCCGTCATCCTCCCCCACCCCGTCGCCATCCCCGACCTCGCTGTCTCCGACGCCCTGGCGTTTTCGCTCTGCCGTGCAATAATGAAACAGCCACGGAACTTTCCTGAAGCTCGCATAAAATTTCCTAGCTTTGATCACGCTCGCAAGCCAGAAAACCGACAAACTCGGCCGACGCGGCGCGCAGGGATGTGGAGCGGGGGGTGAGGCAGGGATTGGACCGAGCGAAGCTGGGCGGGGGAGTTGGGTGGTGGGGTGGGGTGGGGTTGGGCGGGGTTGGGGTGGGACCGAGCGAAGCTGGGCGGGCTAGGGCAGGGAGGGGCGGAGTTGAGTCGTAGGCCGGGCACGCCCTGGTGGGAGAGGCGGAGGTGCTTGGCGCTGTAAATGAGTGCTGAGGAGGAAGGGCGGCAAAGCGAGGCGTGGAGCCGAGTGTTCGGGGTGGGACGGGACGGACGGACGGAGAGGGCGAGGGAGTGGCGAGGAGCAGGGCAGAGAGTGGCGAGGAGGGCGTGAGGGAGGGCGAGGAGGGCGAGGCGCGAGGAGTGGCGAGGAGTGGCGAGGAGTGGCGAGGAGTGGCGAGGAGGGGAAGCAGGAGTGGCGAGGAGTGGCGAGGAGGGCGAGGAGAGGCAGGAGTGGCGAGGGAGTGGCGAGAGTGGCGAGGAGTGGCGAGGAGTGGCGAGGAGTGGCGAGGAGTGGCGAGGAGTGGCGAGGAGTGGCGAGGAGGCGAGGGAGGGCGAGGGAGGGCGAGGAGTGGCGGAGTGGCGGGAGTGGCGGGGAGGGCGGGAGTGGCGGGGAGTGGCGGGGAGGGCGGGGGAGTGGCGGGGAGTGGCGGGGAGTGGTGGAGCGGCGGGGAGTGGCGGGAGTGGCGGGGGAGGGTGGGGAGCGGCGGGGAGTGGCGGGGAGTGACGGGGAGGGCGGAGAGTGGCGGAGAGTGGCGGAGAGTGGCGGAGAGTGGCGGAGAGTGGCGGAGAGTGGCGGAGAGTGGCGGAGAGCAGGAGAGGGAGTGGAGAGTGGCGGAGAGTGGCGGAGAGTGGCGGGGAGAGTGGCGGAGAGTGGCGGGGAGTGGCGGGGAGTGGCGGGGAGTGGCGGGGAGTGGCGGGAGGGCGGGGAGTGGCGGGGAGGCGGGGAGTGGCGGGGAGTGGCGGGGAGGGGCGAGGCGCGGGGAGGGGTGGGGAGGGCGGGGAGTGGCGGGGAAGAGAGGGGCGGGGCGAGCGCGCGGTGGTTTAATATCACGGAAGGCCCACGCCCGTCGCACCGCTTCTTTTACCTCGCTTTTATTCGCCGTCGCCCACCCCGTCGGCGGCACGGGACGGCACAGGACGACGGCGATGACGACGACACTGATGCGGTTCGTAATTATGAAGGACCGCGCTCCTGGCGCACTTATCCGCCCGCGTAGCATTGTCCGCTGGGGATAAAAAAAATTATCCCCGCCGTACCTTTCGATGTTTTCACTGCGCGTAGATTCCTTTGTCACGTGCGCAGTATTTAAACTAAGGCTTGGCTGTATTTTTTTGGGATTGTGACCAAACGAGCTGAGTGCTCTTTGTGTGTCAGATCGAGAAGGAGCGCTAAACGAGGTTCGGGCTTTATGAGTTTTTCGCTGAGACGGATGATGATTTCGAAAAAGAATTTCATGGTTGGACACAGTGTACTTTGTGGTGTTTAAGCAAATATGAAATTTAATCAGTGGCGATGAGTTCGTGGCACGTTTGATAGAAGTTTTTGTGAGTTAAATTTGTCATGACAGCTGTATTCTTCGAAATGGGTATGAATCTGATGAAAGCTCTTTACTTGTTACAAAGGATATGTATTATTTGATATTTGAACATGCTTTGTTCCTACTTTGTAACTTTGTTGCTGTAGGGAATAGTAGTGGTGACCTACGAGAAATTACTGAAACTTGGTGAAATTATATAAAGGTTTTACTAACTAACATGAAATGGATTACAAAGCAAGGCCTTTTAGTCACATACAAAAGGCGATAACCTTTTTGTCGGTCTCCACCTTAACCATGATTATGCAATAATCGTTGCAAATTCGGACGCCGTGTAAGGTCTGAGTATATCTGTGCAATATATCTCAACAGTAACTTTATTTAATGACGTACATAGCAATAATGAACTATTAGTTAATTGTATCAGTCAAGAAATAAAATGTCCAAACGTGTGAAATAATATTTATATTTCCAAACATACATATTGGTTTCATGTACTGTTACCTCTGTATCCTACTACATTGAATGTTTTCTCTTTATATCAAATAGCCGGTAAAGAGACATTTTTTCTTATATCATGCTCTATTTCCACTTTTCTGGCTGTGTTTTAATTCACAGATATTTAGTTTTTGCAATGTAAATACATACCAGATTACAACATATACGAATCTTAAAGTTATATGTTCGTTTTATTCAGAATCAAACGAATAGTAAACCAAACGTAGGTGAATGAATAATAAAGTAGTTCTCCTTTGTATTCTATCCTTTGCATCTATTATATGCTGTAATATGTAATGACTGCGACTATGATGTGATATTTAGATATGTATGTAAATAATCACAAAAACAGAATGTTTTCACAGTGACATTTTCAAGTCATTCAATGCTCCAAACATAGTATTCTGAAATTAAAAATTAAATTTTCTCATCAATTATTCCCTTTTTATAATGCACTGGTTTGAATTTTGAGCAGTTCGTGGAAGTTAGCTCAATGAATTACTCGCATCTCTTGCAATACTGTAGATTAGCTAGGATCCTAAAAATGTATGAAATGTTAGCATTCAAAGTGCACTTCAGCTTTTTAGAATTCTGAAACAGAATGTCACATTTTTACAGACCCTGTGGAAGAAGGTCCTTATTTTAAAATTGCATATAAACCATTGCATTTAAACCATTGCATTATTTTATAAAAAAATGTTTTGATGTGCTACTAGAGTATAAAAACAAGCGACTGACTTTTTCAAATTGTTATTTACATGCATCATCTCACGAAATATTTTTATCTGAGATCAAAGAAGCTCAATTGAGCCATCATTCCTATTAATAAACGACACATTCTTTGTAAATGCTGACGAAAATTATTGAGTTATATTTGTATTCACTTTTAAAACTGTGTAATGAATTGTATGTTTATGTATCCTAGGGTCTGCATCTCAGTATTAACAATTATAATTGTCTTTTCTATACGCATAAAGAGATTTTTTTAACATAAGTTTTTCAAAAGCGAATTTAAGTAGTAGATCAGACTGGCGTAGGGGCTAGCGCCCGTGTACTGATCTTCCTACTACGGTTAGACCTACACTTTAGGCCATGTACATTTAAGTTATACAGTTAACACGTACTGAGCAATAGCCGAACATTTGCCCCGCCCTAGAACCAAACCCGAAACGGCAAATCGAGACGTTGGTTCAGGCGGTCCGCCAAGTTAAACGTGGCGCGTTGGCGACGTCATCGTCTTGACGTCAGCATTGGTGAAGTGGAGCGAAACCCACGATGGCCAATGAAAAATTCGGAAGTTAAGAGCAGGAACTGAATCTTGTCATTGGCTCCCGAGGAAAAACCGAGGGAACCCGCGGCAGGGATCTTTTTTTCCTTTGGGAGAAGGGGTCTCAAAAATTTCTAGAGGAGAGTACTCGAGACAGCTCTGTCCGTTAAAATTTTGTGTAAGGAGTAGTCGATCAGTGCGGAGTGTTTTATGGTGTGCTCTCCATCGTTTCACGAACTATTCTTTTCGGCCATTACGCCGGCTAAGTAAAAGGAAATAATCCTTGCACGAGTCCTTGCATTTGACGAGGTGGAAATAAATCACCGTTTCACGAAATTAAAATACGTGCATGAACCACGTCGCTTCTAGTGGTCGAATATCAGAGAATTGTGTTGCGAGCGAGTGGAGGTTGCGAGCGAAGGAGTACTGGTACGAAGAAATAATTCAACGTACACCATCGCCGGTGAAACTAGAATTCAACGTCGGGGTCATTTTTAACTGATTCGTGCTGTAAAACTCGCAAGAGCACAATCCACCGCTAGAACTTCTCAATACACAACAACAGCGACGAAAATTCAAGAACACGCGGTTTCCGATCGACGTGCTTTGAAGATAAAGGCCAGTCAGAAGAAACGAGGTGCAAGCGTTTGCAGCCGAGAAGTGGCGAGCTCATCGTTGGATCCAGTCGTCCGACACCGCATTTGTTTGTTTGGGAAGAAAGTTCCGCAGCCAATGCCGCGACTCTCTACGACAGGGTCATGAAATAGTTATTTGTGTAAATTTAATTTAGTTGAAACCATACAGAGGTATTATTGGCATTCGTTTCTCTTTGTATTTGTTTACTTATGATTAAAGAATATAATTTTGTGTCTCAGATTTACAATCTTTTTCTTTGTCGTAAACTTGCCTGTATGCTCCCTAACGTGCAGTCCTGGTAGTCTACAAAGGACAATTGAATTAAATCAACTCGCGAGGTCTGACGGCGGATCGGCAGTGAACTGTTGGACGTCGGAGGTAACGCCCACGCGGAGCGAAGCTCACCTAGGGAAAACGACGCCTGATCAGTAGAGTTGCAAAAATGCACGACGCGCCGCGGGAATTTTGACGGCGTGTTCACTGACAATACTGTGTAATGATTTCATATTGGGTTAAAAAAATAATGTCCTATTAAAATAACATTTTATGGTAGAACGCGTAACTCGAATTTTTGGGAAACGTTGCAGACTTTCCATGGAGACAAAAGGACAGACGTTGCAAATACAGACAGGATAGAGGAGTTCGTTGCGTAATAGCCAGTGCGTGCCTTACAAGGAGGGGTACTGGGAAGATTAATTGGTGAGTCCGGGCCCGTCAACTGCTAAGGTCATTAGTCTCGTAAATGTAGTGCATGTTTTATCTCGCAAGAGAGTGGTTATCTTCCTCTATTGCATGGCGAGATCTGGCGCCAGCCTACACGCCGGCTAGCGGGATTTCCCCTAACCAGGAATCTCCCACCAGCGGGGCACCGCCCCAGCCGGGACAAGTTCTATGGTCCCGACCGGTCTCCCGGAATATGTGGTAGAGTAGTGCATATTAGTGTAAGTGTGTGTGTGTGTGTGTGTGTGTGTGTAAGGGGAGAGGATAGGGCAAGGAAGTGGAAGGAAAGATCGCGCAGTCTCTGGCCCGTTTGTTAGGGTATTGCTCAGGCATTCGCCTGGTGTTGATCGTAGAAATCATACAAAAAAAACTACCGATCAGAGCAGCTGGCCGCTAAACGTCTCCTCCAGACAACGACTGAATTTCACTGACCTTCATAGTTAGTGTCAAAAATTCTGCCACCCTTGGACCTCGGACCTCCAAGTCAGAAGCACTGCAGGGACATCAATAAATTTATGTAGAATTGTTGGAGCTCTCGTCAGAGTTTCTCGGAGTTTTCCTTTTCTCTATCTCTCGTTCCATTATTTATTCGTTATTCATCTCATCATTACTGCCATGACTATTCATTAAATCATTACTCATGTATAGACCGCGGGTACGTAGGTAAAAACCTATTATTTCCTGGATACATTGTACTAAATGAAGTTTATTTCAGGATGATTTGAATTGAAATCCGTTAATTTTATAGAGCCTAAAAGAGCCTCTTTCAACATGAATGCCTGCTTGTGCCTATTTTACTTTTTAAATTTAAAATGAGATCAATGGGCTAATTTTTTTTTTATTCTTTGGTTACTTTTAATTTTTTTCCTTTGTGTCGGCACATGAGACAAGGATGATATTAATTTTAAATCGCGTTAATCTGTAAGATAGCCAGAAATATACAAGACAAATATCGTTGGGTAAATGCCTTCAGGCCACTACTTTCTGACTTCGTGGAAAAGCCAGCCTCCCCTTTTGAGATAAAGGTATCGAATTTCCACGAAAGAAAAGTGATCTTGACCGAAAAGAGATTCATTTTCTCTTAAACTTAGAGAAAGTATTAGTAATGTGTTGTGTGGCAAAGAATGGTACGAATAATTTTAACTAGAGAACAAACAATTAAACTTGTTATCAATACATGTATTATATTATAGTATACTATTATCGCAAAACAGAATACTGATTCTATATAATATTGATTTATGTTGAGTAAGATGTATAATATGTTATCATTGTATATTATCATAGAATGTTATCATTGAGAAATATGTATAATAATTATAGAACTTTGTGTTTTTGTAAGTTTCCTATTTTATTTATGCCTATTCTACCATTTAAAATCCTAACTGAGATGCCGAAAGAACCAATTTTAGTCATCTAAAATGCATATTTTAAAACCTAAATATCGGCGGTCTACTCATGGACCTCCACGATCTCAGAGTTTGAAGGATCCCTAATTTCCTAGATATTAATATATTCATAATGAGATTAAACAAATTAACTACATTATACTCGAAATGTCAATCTGCGAATTATGGATGTATAGTCTCGCAGGGCGATTGTAAAGACGGTGTCTCTCCTATGTTGCAACGGATCTCTAGGGCCATTCAGTTTAAAAACCGTTACGCTCCGAATGAATAGCCAACGCATGGGAGACTGAGTTGTGCAGCACGCGTTGTTATGTGCCAAGCCACAAAGTACGTCCTAGGCGACCTGCGCGGTAACCATGGCAGGCATTGTGCAGCCGCATTATTCACGCCAGTGCGGTCGGTAGCAGCTGGAAAAGCGGTCAAAAGCGCGATTGGGCGCTGCACACGACCGTGTTCCACTCAATCACTGGGTGTCAGACGACTACTTACTGAAGGTGATTGCCAGTTACACTCAAACATCGCATTTGCCATTGTCTTTTGTGACGTTAGGTATTATTCTGATAGGGTGGAAAGGTGGAGTGGTTATAAATCACAACTTTTTTATTTCCTTGTCAATTACCAAGGTCACATTTTTCACCGGAAATTTAATGTTAGTTAATCTCTTCAAAAACCATGTGTATTTTTTATAATTGAATTGAAGTTAATTATAAGTTACGCATCAAAAGGAAATATATAAATTTATGCTACGATAATCAACATTAACAGATATATTTTGGAAAGTAGCCTTGCTTGTTTTTTCGACCACATGTTTATAGTAGCAATTTTTCATACTTTTAATCTTATGGATGACTTCTTCCAATTTATCTTAGAAATAATCTCGCTCCTCCTGCTTTTTTATTACAGCTATTCTTTATGCAAGACTTCCATTTTACAAATGGGTTTGAGAAGAAGGTAGTTACACAGTGGGAAAATTATTTATTTGGCATGGAGGCAAATTAATCCTTCAACCCTTTCGTATCCATAGAGCCTTCATGGTGAATTTCATGCGATAATGAAATGTATGCTATAATTTGTAATTATACTATTAGAAGTAATCCACGTATGGAAATTTATTATAATTTAAGTGATTCAGCTTATTTCAGTAACCTTATTTCCTGATGAAATATAACTAATTCAACTGGTCTCTTTTAAAGCTCCTAGTCCATTATGTCATTGTGACTAGCCCCTCGTATTTTATATTACTGATTAAAAAAATACTATGTCGATACATTTTTAATTTGCATCCTTTGATCTATTTTGAAGTATTTCAATCCGTTTTTATCAGTTAGTGATTTATTTTTCCAAGCCTTTAAAATGCTGTAATGAGAGTAGTCTATCCCGAGCCATGACATACAAATATAGGAGTACTTCGCCTTTTTATTAAGGAATTGGAAAATTTCATATTTCACTGGAAGCCAAGTTACTCAAACTGCATACACGTTATTTTACAAAATGTCAGGTGAACCGCGCTTTATCTATAATTCACCGGAAAGTTACTTCATCATATAACCACAAATTACGTCGGCTTGTTTCGTAAATGATTACAAACACCATTCAAAATGTTTAATTATTAATCAAACAGTTCCACTTATTTTTGACATTCAAGAATGAATGTATTTTGCGTATATTATTCCATATATTATTTTCTCACGACGTTTTGGCTACACGTTTTTGCCATCTTTAGACCTTATAAATGACCTTATAAAAGACCTTTACAGTTGGAATGTTATTTACTAGCCTATTTATACAATATACATTATTATTCTTATTGTAATAATGTATATAATGTCTCCTTGAATACTGTATTCAAGGAGACGGTAAACAGAAATGAAGTAACAGCGAGCGGAAGTACGCACGCTTAAAATAATAATTATAATGTATATAATGTAAATATGCTAGGAAGTAAGATTTCAACTGTAATTTCTAAGGTGTGAAGATGGCTAAAAGGTGTAGCCGAAACATCATCAGAAAATACTATATGCAATAATAAACGCAAAATACATTTATTCTTGAATGTCAAAATTAAGTAGAACTGTTTGATTAATAATAATTGATATACATTCATTGGAAAGAAGAAAGAAAGTAAGTTTATAAAGAAAATGTTTAATTGCGAAACAGTTGCGGATCTCCAAAAATTAACAGGCATTCAGAATGTATTTCTAAGAAGAACTCTAAATGCCCCCTGGTTCATTCCGAACACCCAGATTCGCAGAGAATTGAATGTGCCTTCATTAAGCGATCAAATATCTCAAATAGCTCAAAATTTTTACCAAAACTTTAACACTTCCCCATGCTCCTTAATCTTCAGCCTATGTCGCAATGCTGCATACTCACGTATTAAATCCAGGTATTCCAAAGACTGATTCAAACCACCGTAATCCCCCATAACTGTCAATAGATCCAACTGAATCAGTCTTCAACCTCGCTTCATTTACTTTAGCACAATGTTTACGTTATTCCGAGTAATAAAAACCACTGCTTATGGATGGCCATTCCCAAAAAGTTAAAAACTGTGTATTTCATAATTTAACCTCCTCGAAAGACTAGTTTGTCGAACGAGAAGAAACAAATTTAAAAAAAAAACTGTTGTGGCCCGCCAGACTACATCTGCCGCATCCCTGGGCGCGAGGAGATAACTTTCGCCGCGAGGCATGTCGGGAAACAACCGCCAGCGGTTGCCTCAGGGGATTCCCCGGCGTCGATAGATCTCCGGCACGCACCTCGCCATTCGTCACTGGCGGGCGCCGCTGCCCCCCTCCCGCCCCTGCCCCCTTTTTATTTCGAATGGATGGCTCGTCTGAGAGACCGACAGATTTTCGGTCTGATTGTGTCGCGACGCGCCGGTCTTTTGTCTCGGCTTTTAAAAAATCACGTGACGGTTGGAGGACCGGGCGCATTGAGTGATGGTGTCCTCGAAGTGAGGAAAACGTTGAAAAATTCGTGTGTGAGGACGCAAGGAATGACGAAACGCTTTTGGTGGGATTCACAGAATTATGGATGTTGTCGATATTCTGAAATGTAGGGGGAATTTCGTGTTTTTTTCTTATCGAGAAATTTGACCGGATGGAGGAGGTGAGAATTTAATAAGAAAACAATCTTTTCGTCGCCAATTTGTCATGATGAAACATACGTTTATGTAAAAGGCGTTTAAATATTTATCGGAAGTTGACTCACGTGACAGTGTTGTGATTTATTATTATGTAACATGCTATGTTGCAAGTCGTTAAATATTTAACTTCGTGTTGCCGTCGAGATGATATCTATAAAAGGTCGACAACTGTACTGTTTTGATTTCGGTACATGGAGTTATACATATATTATGTATTTTTCTCTTTTTCTGTAGGAAAGCTTGATTTTTAGTTTTATCAAACAGCTCGTTAGAGACATCTAAACCAATGATACTACGACAATTCAGTTTTTGAAAATACAAGGAATGGGAAATATAATTTGGTGAAAATTCAAATACATTGTTTACAAGAATAGTAAATATCTTAAAGAATTTAGATATCACTATTAAAAAATATTGTTTTCCGAATTTCTACCAATCTATTATTTTCCAAATGAGGGAAACATTTCTCTGAAATTTTCCCTTTCCCATATCAACTATTCAAGAAAATAACTTGCACCAATATTCATGTGGCCAAACACGAAACCTACGACTTCGATACCGGACTTTTTTTTTGTAAGGATACACCTTGGATCTACGTACGTTATTGCTCCCCAAAATGTGTGACCCTTCCCCCCCAAAAAAACACTTTGAAAGGATCGTCGGGTGCATCCCGTTTTCAATGGGAATTAAGGACAGCGCCTCGACGACGCAATTTGTTGCTTGCAAAGAAGCTGTTGCGAAAAGAAAGTCCGCTGGTTACTTTTGTGAGCGCGAGCCCGCGCTACAGCTAATGAGGTTTAGTTGGGAATCCTATTACCAGGTTTCTTTGGAAACAGAGACACAGACCACTTCAGAGCGCAGAGGCTGGCGGCGGAGCCTGGTTGCGGTGGAGGCGGTGGAGTCGGGGGTGGCGGTGGAGGCGGGGATGGCGGGGGTGGCGGGGGCGGCGGCGGTGGCGGCGACGGTAACGGTGAAGACGACGTTGGCGGAGATATAAATGCCTAGTCTACTGGCGAAGGCACATTGTGTCGATGAAGGTTGTGGTGAAGGTAGAGGCGGAGCAATGGTGATGATGTAGGCGGAGAAAGAGATGGAAATGTGACATTGATGGGATTGAGTTAAGCTGTAACTAAGACTTTAGGGGTAGCATTGATTTGGAACAATTAGGGTAGAATTTGAATAAGTTTATTTTGAAAAGGTTATCGTCAGTAACAGCAATACTACAGGTCAGCATGACTCAGGATCTGACACCCTTAAATGCAAACCAAATAGATTACAAATGCTGTAAATAAAGTAATAAATAAGCATCGCTACAAACTACGCAGATTGTATTTTTTCATTTCTTGTAATCGATTTACAGTATTGTAAATTTGAAAGACAATTTTCCATAGTGAAAAAGTAGAGCCCTGAAATACGTAATAGTTAATCTTATCACTATAATTTTAATGAATGTATGAAAAGTGAACATGGTACAGAATGCGTCTTAAAATTGAATAAAAATTACATTAAGGACAACACAGTAGCAATGCCGCAGTGATAACAGACGCTATTTCAGACGCGAAGGGAGCAACACCAGGTGGAGTGATAAGGTATTCATTACATGTGTCAGTGATAATAAATTCGACAGTAATGCGCAGGACTAGAAAAAGCCGTTGATATGTTCGCTGATCACAGTTTCGAAAATCAATTTACGAAATAACTAAGCGGTTTTTACGTATGAAACGTTCTCTGCCCGCGTCAGATTTAAGCATTGACTTCAGCATTTATACTTCATGTCCCATCATCTACGCATTAATAACATACTTGTGCATATATGACTTCCAAGGAAACAAGATGACAACAATGTGACGATAGTTATATGGGAAATCGAGAACTCCAGGAAAAGAATGACCCGTGCTCGAATGGAGAAGGGCACATTTAAACCGAATTTGCAGGACCTTGCAAAACTTGTAGGAAATGGAGTACATCTGAATTTCAGTGTCACGGTTCCTTTGATACATTGATTAAAGCCATCGCACATGGCTACCTGCCAGATCCAACGTGCTGCGTTTGCAAGAGACTTTTGTCCCCCGCTCTCACGTCGTAGTCTGCCCAACTCTGGTTGCAGGACTCACATTTTTTTAACAAACCTCGCTTACACCTTTAAGAACTTTAATTGTTTTTCTTCCCAATTTCAAATAAATGTTATTTTTATGTTAATTCTATGTCTAAATATGAGTGGAAAAATATTATTTTAAATATAGGTCTTCTAGATTTGGCTTGGGCATATCTGCACGACCGTAAAAATTACATAATTATGACTTCGAAATTTCTTAAATGAAACTAATGAATACATTGATTTAAAGAAAAATATAATAGAAAGGAAGCATATTTTAACATTAAAATTATCTTTTTATATGAAACATCTAAACAACTTTAAAATAATTTTTAAAACAAGTTTTGTTTCATGAACAACATAAATTAACAATGTACTTTCCATTGCTTAAAAAATGGCATAAAAATAGCATTCATAACAAAAATTAACTTTTTTACTTGAAAATCTTTTAAACAATATTTGTTTCGTGAACAACATAAATAAATATTGAACTTTAAATTGTTTAAAAATACAGTAGAAAATAAGTATTTATAAAATAAAAATATTTTTTTACATGAAAACCTTTAAAACAATTTTCATTCCGTGAAAAAAATACATTCCATTCTCACTGCGCATTTTGGAACGGCTCTTGCAAATATTTACCATTAAAAAATATAAAACCAATAAAAAATATTCAAACAGACGTTATTACTTACTACCTAGAATTCTAGTAGCACTTAACGCCAAACCTTCATTATTGTGATAGTTGAAAAATACACTATCCTAAAGTACTAAAAAATAATTATAAAAGCCCAAATTTTAATGTAAGACACTTGATTAGTATATTAAATATATAACTTAAAATAAGCAATCGTTTATAATTTGCGATTTACATAAATAAACAAACAAACAAAACACCAAGTTTACTGACACAGCTACTCATAATTTGATTTCGAAAACCAAGGGGACCCCGTGATCTAAGAGTGCGATAAAAATACGATCTAGTAATGTAATATGCAACTACTACCATTCACAAACCCCTCAGGATGGTTGTGCGTCGGTCTTTGCTACCACAGACACACCTGGTTCAACAGAACTTCGAAAGGCCGAACCCGCATGGTCGTGAAAGTCGGGGCTTAAATGGTTACTTTACAGAGAATTTCTTTGAAAGAAAATAATATTGAAGTAAAATTTAACTTGCACTATGTCACCATAAACATTTACAAATACAAATTAGCATCTTTTTAGTATCACATTTTTGTATTAAAATACGTGGAGGCAGGCCTTGAACTCAATTCACAGGCAACAATGAATCATAAAAAGAGTCAAAGGAACTGTTACACCATAAACGTCAGATTAACCGGGAAAATAATAAATAATAATAATAATAATAATAATAATAATAATAATAATAATAAAATTGCCTTTATTTGTGGCGAGGCTCAGGCCTTAAGGCCTGCTCTTCCGCCTAACCACTTTAATTAATTTACAATTTTAAAAATTAAAGTTGAGACGTTCGGATGTAATTAATATTAACTGACATGTCGCAGAAGAAAAAAATCAATTTGTGACTACATCGACATCAATTTATCTGTATGAGCCAAATGAGTTAGTTATTTTTTGTTTGTTCTTGAAATTTTGCAAAATGGAAAGACATGATGTAAGGAACATTCTTAAAAAACGAGAGAAAAAAGAGCTCCCACGTATTCCACTTCCACAAAACAGAGAACAGCGAGGGAGGAGGCGAGGCAAGGAACTGTGGCAACCAAGCAGCTGTAGAAGGACAAAGAGGCAAGCGGGGTGGGGGTGGGGGGGCAGCGGCAAACCACGGCCGCCTTGAGCCGGTTGCTTCTTCGCTTCAGCGGCTTTGCCGAGCCGCTTGTGCTCCCTAAAGGCTCCCTACAGTGGACGGAATAGGCCTTGCACTGTTTACTCATTCCGTCGCAAATTATTAAATAACTGAAACTTATATATTTATTCCTAATTTATTTATTTTTTTAATTAATTATTATTAAATAACTTGTGAAATTCCATAGACATTTTTTTTAAAATTAAATGAATTACAAAAATAAAATGAAATTCTTTCGTTCCTTCAAAATACTCTGCTTTGGAAAGGTATATACCTTTGGAAAGGTACTATAAAAATATTGGAACCGGGTTCACATTTTCTAAAATTTTCAGTATCTCTCTCATCAACGACGAAAACATTTAGTTGAAAATTGTTGATTAAGCACATCTAACAATTTTACAGGAAGTTAAATTGGAAACATTCTATCTGCAAAGAAAGGTATGGAAGTGTTTGATGCATGTAAACATTCGAAGATACAAGACAAGTTAACTGCCTTAATAATAATATTAATAATAATAATAATAATAATAATAATAATAATAATAATAATAATAATAATAATAATAATAATAATAATAATAATAATAATTTATTATTACTATTTTATTGTTCTTGTTGTAATAATGAAGACAGCCATTTCATTATATTGGAGATCAAATTTTATTTAATTTTGTTTTTCTATCTATTGCCGAGTATTCATAACAAAATAGGTGATTTTTCAAATATTCACTTTTTAGTTCGCGACCAAATCTTTTCTGGTCGAAAATAACACGTCTCTCCGCCACACAAGACAACGCAACAAGAGAGCAACTATATTTAAGGTGGGAAACAAACCTTCGCATCCTCACATCGAGTCGATAAGCGCTGTAAAGAATTGGCCAATGTGGGACGGCAACTTTAAAATTTACTGACGTCTAAAAAAATGGAAGTGCAATTTTTCAGCGCTGCCCACTGCAACCAAACGCCCAACCACTGCGCCCGCGAGCAGCGTGCGTCCTCGGTTGGGTCCGCCCTCGCCGCACGGCCACCGCAGCTGCCTTTGGCGGTCTGCGGCCGCCTGCCACGCTCCCGACCCGCGTCCGCCCACACCCCGCAAAACCCGCCCCACCTCCCCCAGTCCCGCGTCCGCCCACACCCCGCAAAACCTGTCCCACCTCCCCGCACTCCCACCCCTGCTGCGTTGCCTCCCCGATCCCCGACTCCACCTCCAGCCCTTACGCCAGCGGGAGGCGTCCTCGACACCGTCCTCGCCTCCATCTCCTCTCCAGGCCCCGCTTCCGCCCCTGCCCTAGGCGGTGGGCCGGTCACGCCCCCATCCCCCGCTTCAACCCTCTCCCCGGCCGTCATCCACCCTGAGAACGGACCCGATCGGCACTCCCTCCCAGGCCACCTGCTTCGAAACAGCCTTTGCCATTGCCATTGCCCGGCGCAGTCTCTCAGCCGTTGTTCAGGCCGGTTCCTGTCTGGCCTCCGCTACGGCCCCGCCTACTCACAACGAGCCCTCACCGCAGCTTTCGTCCCGCCACCTGCTCCTGATCCCACTCTCCATTCCAGTCCCCGCTCCATCCATCGCTCCAACATCCACTCCAGCGCCCTCTCTATCCATCGCACCAGCATGCACTTCAGCCAGCTCCATCCATCGCACCAGCATGCACTCCAGCAACGCAACATCCATCCCTCCAACACGCACTCCAGCCACGCTCCATCCAACGCACCAACACGCACTCCAGGCACGCACCATCCATCGCACCAACACGCACTCCAGCCCCCGCTCCATCCATCGCACCAACACGAAAGGCAACCCCCGCTCCATCCATCTCTCCAACACGCACTCCAGCCACGCTGCATTCATCGCACCAGCATGCACCCAACCCCCGCTCCATCATCGCACTAGCATGCACTCCAGCCCCCGCTCCATCCATCGCACTAACACGTACTCCATCCCCCGCTCTATCCATTGTACCAACACGCACTTCATCCCCCGCACCAACACGCGCTATATACCCTTCTCCAGACCCCGCTCCAGTCCGCGCTCTAGCCCGCGCACCACACGGGCTCCCCGGACTCCACGCCCCCAGTCTGCGCACCACCCGTACTACAGTGCCCGCTTTAGTTCTCGCATCAACTTGGGCACCATGTAGTGCTTCTGCCCGCGCACCAACCCGCGATTCAGTCTCCGCTTTAGTTCCCACACCAGCCAGTGCTCTTGCCCGTGCACTACCCCGCAATTCAGTCCCCGCTTTAGTTCCCGCACCAGTACGCGCTGCAACCAACGCCCCAGTCCTCATTTAATCGCCTCCAGCAGTCCCTGTTCCGGTTTTCGCTCCAACCTCCATTCCGACCGTCTGCTCTACCTCACACCCCTCCCCGTTCCGCTCCCCCGATCTCGTCTCCACCGAACCTCCCCTCCGCCCCCGCCCCTCGCTCCCCCTCTCGCCCTCGCCCTCTCTCGCGCGTCGTGTTCTCCGCGAGGAAACGAAGGAGTTGCGGCCTGCGGAGAATTTATAGCTTCGGAGGCGGCGATGGTGCTGGAAGCAGGTATTGCGGGCTGTCGATGTGGAACATTTGGTCTAAGAGGGCGATAGCTCTTTGTCTCGGAGACTTACAACACAGAGCTCTTACGTCCGCTAATAGCAAATCGACAATGAAAATGTGTGGAATACTTTCTTGGGTGAATCAATTTATTTTTATTGTGCTGCGGAAGTTGATTTTTTACTGACAAAATTAGAGAATTTTATTCTGATTCTTCGTACCATTTGCTGAGTTTCTCAACTCGTTATGCATTCAAACGTCTATTGAAAACTACCGAAACATTCAATGATTGTGTTTTCTAAACACTGCGACTGTATTTTCTAAAATGTATTTTCCTACGCAGTAGTGTAAAAGTGGCATTGTTAAGTATGCTGCAACAGACTCAGAAGTTTCTTGAAGTATTACAATTAAAATTCGTTTTTGTTGAGAGGCATTTTAAAAGTATTCTATTTATCTGAAACGTATCATAAACGTATCACGTGAGCATAATTCATACGTAGTATAAGGGGACGTAATGCTGCAAAACATCGCTGTCTGGATTTTGAAAAAAGACACATTTTGGAGATCCCCTTTAAGAAATCATGTTTTTCGTCGTCTGTACGCCTTCCACTCTGTAGACAACGTACAATATGTCCAAGCCATCCTTCGTCGACAGATGAGCCCGCGCTCACGTTTGATTTCAATTGTTTGTATAACAAGTTCGAAGAACAATAGTTCCTTAACAATCCGTCTGTCAAATACATATCAGGAGTGCGACTAACAATTGGCAGGCGTTTACTCATTGAGTTGCCAGAGAGCTCATAATTGGTTGTTTTTGTACTGCTGGGTGAAAGTGAGTGCCAAGTTACCTGTCGACCACCTGCGTCAGTAATTTATTTTCGTAGAGCAATTTTTACTTTCCCGCTACGCAGTAGAGAGAAAGATATGTAATGCTGCGCGAAAACACGGAACGTTTTTGGTATAAAAACTCTTATTACAAGGCCCTGATAACGAAAAAGTGGATAAATGCAGTTGCTAAATTTAGAAAAAAATCCTCTCACATGTGGTGTAGCCAGAATTCATGTTTTGTGGGTCCTTGATACCGAAAAATCGATTGGCGGCAAAACGACCGTCTATCCGTCCGTCTGTAAACAACGCTAGCGGGTAAACTGTTCACCCGATTTTCTCCAAATGTTATAATCTTCAATCGATCTGGCTGATGTCGCGGCCTCTTGAATTTGAAACCGATATTTCAATTTTAGGTGGTATTTTACATGGAGCTCCTGGGATATTTTTCAAATTTTCAGAAAAATGACTTCATCGTTTTTGATTATATTTTGCTGTCGTATAATGCAAAGAAAGTTTAAGAGAAACGTGTAGTTCTCACTTTGGTTGAAAACCCTAATTTTTCTAAAATTCCAGAAGTTCAATTTTTATTCTGAGTCTTCCTACAACTAATATATTAAAAATAGAGATTTTATCCGCTAATATAATCTGATCCTTAAAGATAGTTTTAAAATAAGCTTATATACAATATTTCGAAAATTTGAGTACTTTTCGCGTAATTTTGCATGAAAATATGGGCGATTAATTTTTAGATAGTTTATAACACCAGCATTGATCTAAACTCGGAAAATGGAACTTAAATCTATCTATTGTTATTACAGAAAATGACAGGGGGCTCTTCAGGTTATCATGTGCGTTTTGTGTTTTTTCATAAAAATCAAATTTATGGCATTTTCCTTCTCTCTGGAGAAAATGTAATTGTTAAGCAATGTGCACGTGGTGAAAAGTTGTAACACAGCCTGGATTTTGTGTAAACTGGATTCCTGAAGAGCGATAGTGTCAAAACCAAACATTGTACTACTATTCCTGGCGACTTTAAGGCGAAACAATTTGCTTTATGCGATATGCCCTTTAGGAAATGATTTCACACTAAATGTTACTTAGTGTGAAACTTCCAGACTTCCAGCAACTTCCAGAAAAATAGAAAAGAAAATTGAGAGCCCTGGAAATCAATTTCCTCAGAAGGGCGGCAGCAATGTTTAGAAAATAAAGAATTAGGAATGAACGGGATACGGAAGTAATGAATCTGCAACATTATATTATTCAGACAATTGAAAAGAAACAACTCACTTGGTTTTGACATGTACAGCAAATGGATTAGAAAAGACTCCCCAAAAGATCATTAGAATGGCAACCAAGTGAAAGGAGAAAATGAGGAAGACCAAGACCAGGATTGAACGATCAGATTAGAAAGATAATCGAGAAATGGAAATTACCTTCCGATTCCTGGAAGAACAGAGAAGACTGGAAAAGATTAGGCGCCGTAAGGCCGAAGTAGCGGTTAAGAAACCGGCAAGAAGAAGATGGAGATGATGTTGCTTACTGTGAACTTCATCATAGTATTGCTCGAGTTTAGTCATCTGTCAGAGGGTGAGAGTAAAAGAACGCCGAGTGCGGGAGCCACAAATTGTGTAGTGCTCATCCCCCTCAGTACCTTTGGAGAGGAAATGGTGGACGTGTTTTCGACCCTTTTTCTTGATGACCTACGAAAACTCAAGTGATTTTCTATTTCACATGTTACATTTCATGAAGTTTTGATTTTTTCTCTCAACGAAGATACTGCAATCACACACTATGCAATGCCTTTTGTTCCAAACAAGAAACGAAAAACCACAATACGATGTACAAAAGTGTGGTAGTTTAATGTTTAAAACATTGTTACAACTTGTGGTCATTGTTATGAAAAAGGTTCAAGAAATTTGGAGAACTCTGAAAGGAATTCATGCATCATAGTTAAGGTTTTTTATTTCCATTGTAATGTTTTTATTGATTTTAAAAAGGTACATATTTTATGGAAATAGTATAATTGTAAAAATGCACATTAAAACGAAAGCATCAATTACGTCAAGCCCACGGGAGAGTACAGCACTCGTCATCGACCACCAGCGACTGTCTGGAAAAGGTCGACTAACAGAGGATAAATGTTGTTAATTTAGGTTTTCACAACTAAGTAACAATTTATTAACTACCTACGAGTGGGCTTGAAACAAGATTTTCCATGGCCAACAAAAAATTAGGAAACATTCTTCTACAGAACTGAGTTCTTAGAAAATTTAATACTACAGATTTGTTCCATAAGATATTTTTTAAACTTTAAAGAACTAAACAATATGGACATGTAAAGATGACATCATATTGATTGTGGCTCTAAATTTCATAAAAATGGCATACTATAAAAATACTCCAAAAACGTAGAATATTGCCTCCATTGAGACTTGATTCTCACGTTTTGATACTTTCCCGACCTTGCTATGTTTTTTGAAACGCATTATCGTATTTCCAATAAATGTCAACTTTTAAGATAAACTTTAAATATTGAAATACATTCACTGAATAAATTGTGAGTAAATTGGAGCACAATTGTCATAAGAAAATAGGGAAGATATTATTTTATTGAGTAGTAAATGTTTTAAATTACATTTCCGATTCAATTCACTGTAATGTTGAAATCTAATAATTCGTTTGTGATCTATTGTATGATACGTCGTTGTTTTAATATGATGAATTTCAAATCCCGGGAATTTACAGAGATTCTACAAATAAAACAATTCCTTTTGATGTGAAAATAGCAATCGCAGTTCTACGGCTGCAAAATTTCAAACATCTGACACTTAATGCGTTTATGAAATACATTTTTCTTGTAGCTAAAGCCTATTTCCCACAGAAAGTACTTTATGTGTGGGTCAACAAAGAGCAACATGTTTCTTTGTTTTCTTTTCAGGGAAACCGCGCGAAAGAAAATTGGATTCCAGAGTTTATGGCTTTGTTCACATTGTGGGGAATTGAAGAATGACCTGCAGGACAACTATTTGTTTTAATTAATGAAAATTTCTTAGAATTTTCTGAGAGCAGAAACGGGCGAACTCAGGTATATGCACACAAACAAAAACACACTCTTGAGGTCATAAAACGTCTATAATATGTAGTCGAATGACCACCGAACAGTAATTTTGTTTTTGTATTACAGTTTGATTTTTGAACTGATCGTTGGAACATTTTTATAGTTGCTGCATTTTAATGGATGTAATAGATACTTCACACAGGATATAACTATATCTGTATCTGTAATAAATATAAAATACTGCAATAACATCTCTGAAAATAATCATTACTGCATTGCACCCATTCTTACTCAAATGTCTTGTTAATTTCCTAAATATAATTACTTAAGTTTGTTTTTCACTACAGAAGAGGAGGCACAAAAGTAATTAATTGAAAATATTTATTAATAAAACTGTGTAATTTTTATTACAATTTGTCTTCAGAAAATAAATACTTAATTATTAACTGTCGCCAATAAACACAATAAACAGTTACAATAATTTCAGTCAAAGTGATTTATTTCTGGGATCCATCTGCTTCAAAAAGGCCCAAAAATAAGCCATTTAACATTGTATAAACGAGAAAAAATATTTAGGACTTTTTAAAATAATTTTTGTCTGAAAATAAAAAGAAGGCTCATCAGCTTTCCATGAAACGACAGTAATGAAAAATTAGTGGAGTAATCTTGAGAAATACAAATTTTATTTAACTAATTGTTATTCTAAAGCGTTGATTGAATGAAATAGTTATGTTATTATGAATAAAACAACATTGATTTATTATGTTCGTATATAATTCGTAGGATAATATTCCTCTTAAACTAAAATTATGAATTAAAAATACAGAATTCGTATTTATAAAATACAGTAAATGTTTTTATATTAATTTAAGTAGAGTCTAAGTTAATTATGTTAAAATATAAGTAAATATTTCTTAAGGCCATCTCCTAAAAGAATTATCCTTATGTTGGAGTGCATCTGATAAATATTCCTCATCATATTCCAAGGAGACGATTACAAAAAGATATTAAATGTCCACTTGAATATTTAGACTCTTAAATGCATCCTATCCACGAAGATCGAAGCAAGAAAACAAAAAAAAGTCCTCAATTTTCAGTGCATTACAAAAATGTGTGCGCTTTCGCTCCCACTTTAGACGCCCAACCCATCAGAATGGAACACAAAAAAAAAACAACTCCAGTTCATTGCATCGACTACGAAAGTGGCTCTCCGACGCTAGTGGGGGTATGTTTGCGTATAATTCGGAATAAAAATGGCGGAACCGTTTTTCCCAGCAGTTAGTGGCGGAAGCGAATCGGGTAACCGGATAAAGCGTTACACCCCTTCTCCCCTCTTTCGTTCTCTCTCTTTCTGAACCGTTCTTTGCGTCGTTTCTCCATCTCTACGCGCCGTGTCTGGCAGCGCACTCGCCACCCCGCCCCACCCCGTCCCGCCCTGCCCTACCCCTCCCCTTCCTGCCCCTCCCCTCCCAGCCCCGCCCTCCCCTCCCAGCCCCGCCCCTCCCCTCACAGCCCCGCCCCTACCCCCTCCCCCAGCCCCGCCTTTCCCAGCCCCCGCCCCGTCCCGGCCCCACCTCGCCCCGCCTCGCTCCGACCCACCCGTTACCCGCCGCCGCCACGCCGCTGTGTCTACAAAAGCAAGACAAATCGAGCTCATTTTTCCCGGCGCAAACAGGCACTTGATGGCGACCTCGCTACTTTCGCGGAGGCGGCGCGGCGCGGCGCGGGGCCCGATGCTCGCGGAGCCGTCTGGGAGGGACTCGATCCGGTTTGTTATCGTGACGCATCGGATCGGGAGCGGCTAACAGGGATCGGATCGCGACGGAAGGTCGGGACGCCCTCACTCGTCCTTTGGCTCCCTCCCTCTCTTTCGCAGACTTTTTTTTCTTCTCTCGTCCCCCACCCCGTTCGCGGGCGGAAATAGTCGCGTGTTTGCCCGGACGGTGCGCGCTCCGTTCGACCTTTTCGATTCGAGTTCTCGTCAGTTGGCTGTTTCCGCGGAAGTGGTGTTGAATACGTGTTATCGAAGGTTCTGCGGAAATGAAATGCTTGTTGTAAAAGCTAGGAAGGCTGGATCGAATTGTAAATGCTATTAGATTCATTACTTTTAAGCACAATGTACATTTTATCCACTTACGTGATCTGCGGTTAGAGTGGTTTTGGTATTGTGAAATGTATGATTACTAGGTAAATGTCAGGAGTTGCTGAGAGACGGTAAATATATTGAATGTTAGACGTAAAAGATTCCAAGCCGTTGTGGAAAGGAAGGCATTTTTCATGAGAGCAATCATAACATGAATTCGAACTTCAGTAGTTTTGTAGATATTTTCTCATTTTTCAGTAGGTTTGTAGATTCTTCCATCATACATTGTCACCTACACTTCAAACTAATTTGTAGCACATATTATTGTTTCAGTACTTCTTATGTAAAAGTATGCATTATTGATTAATAGATCTTATTATTGTAGGAGAAATAGGAATAATTCTGCTATTTTTATTTTTTTCTAATTTTCAGGTAGTACTTACTATATGGTGTAATACACTGAAATATTTTTCAATTTATTTTCCGATATTATTGATATTCAGTTACACAGTTAATTTAATTTAGTTATTATAAAACTATGTTTCTGATGAAATTGATTTATCGGCATTCATTCAAAATAATTGTGAGCATACTGGCTATTATTAATTCAAACGAAATCAAATGTGATTTTTATATTTTGAACACAAAAATGATCTATCGTAAGAATGAATCTTAAGGCCACTGCTTCCAACGTCTCCATCTTGTCTTCTTCTCTCCCCTGATACCACCTCACCACCATTCGTGGACCGCCTCTAACCCCTTGGCTCCGAGGCGAGGTGCCTTCAGCAGCATGCGTAAAATTCAGGGCGGGCGGGCCAGTAGGCCTAGAGTCTCGGGGCGGGGGGAGGGCAGGGAGCGGAGCGGAGTGGGCGGGGCGGGTAGAGGCAGAAGATTGGAATATTCGCGCGCGGGAATCGAACCGGTCCGTTGGGAGCGCTCGCCAGGAAATTGGGCGGGTGGGGAGGGGTGCACGACGCGAGGAGCAGGCCGGGTGCCGTGAGAAAGTGCGCAAAGAGAAAGTCAAGATGGAAGTGGCGCAAATACGTGAGTCCCATGGAAGGGATCGGTAAAGTAAACAATCGAGTTGCCCTAAAAAGATAAGAAATGAAGGGATGAAATCGCGTCGAGAGAAATGATCAGTCCAAAGAAGCTTGGAAGTTTGAATAATTTAGAACAAGATGTTCTAATAATTCTGAGTAACAATTTCAAACAATTACGAGGAACAAGTATAAATTTTGAGCGACACGTTTTAATAATTTTGAGCAACACGTTTTAATAATTTTGAGCAACACGTTTTAATAATTTTGAGCAACACGTTTTAATAATTTTGAGCAACACGTTTTAATAATTTTGAGCAACACGTTTTAATAATTTTGAGCAACACGTTTTAATAGTTTTGAGCAACACGTTTTAATAATTTTGAGCAACACGTTTTAATAATTTTGAGCAACACGTTTTAATAATTTTGAGCACCACGTTTTAATAATTTTGAGCAACACGTTTTAATAATTTTGAGCAACATGTTTTAATAATTTTGAGCAGCGCGTTTTAATAATTTTCAGCAGCGTGTTCAAATAATTTTGAACTTATACGAATATTAATTTTAAACAAATTGAATAATTGCATGCACAAATGTTAGAATATTACATTTTTGAAATCCGATGATTGAACAAAGTATAGACCATGACCGATATAGGATAGATATATTGATATAATATCAACACAAATTCTGGTAGTTTCCTTTCTCTTTCACTTTTGTCGGATACGGAAAGCAACCTCAAAAATGCTTGTAATATGGTTTGGAGGGAATGTGAGATATGTTTAATAATGTTAAGAGAGTGCCACCAAGAAACAAAATAAAAGGGATATACATTGAGAAAAAAAGATTCTACCAACAGCTGCATATGGTTGCTGTTCTCACAATGAACTAAATGTTGCTAATGAGATTTTAATTAATGATTTCTCAAATAATTTATGGCAGAAAATCTAATTAAAACAGAAATCGTTGTATTGTGAACAATGCTATTGAATTTACAAAACTACTTAATAATTAATTGGTAATAAATCCTTGCTTTTCAGAGCCTATTGGTTGTCAATAATTTATTTTGTTTTGAACACTAATAAATTATTTTACCTTCAGAATGTCCGAGCCGATTTTACATGAGTTTCCGTTAAAATAATTACCATTACTGAAGGGAGGAACTCACTGTATTTAACATTGTGTCAAGTTAGGTTAAAAGAAGGATAAATCTCAGAGCAAATATGATTTTGTTTAATGTTTCTATCAAGATAATGTGCGACAATTAAGAAAACAATATCTGACAATAATACGTTTTTCTATATACAAAATAAGAACAATTGTAATTTCAGTAATAGTTTTATGTATACAATAAAAGTACTTAATCGTAAAATTACCTGACAACATTTTTGAAGTGCAAAATTTTTTAAGTGCGTTATTAGAAAGGGTCTCGAGAACACAATTCGGTCGTATTATTTACGTTTAAAGTGTATGATCCGAAATATATTATATTTAACGAATCATAATTTAACACATTTAATAACAATGTTATGGTACATTTTGTTTACAACATTACTTTTCTTGTAATTTTAGAAAATAGAATCAAAATAAATATCCAGAATGATTTCGATTTTGCTCCTTAATGTGTTTGTACTCCTTCAGCTAAATACACTAAATTTAGATACAAAATTACCCACGTACAGTTTTAAACCGCCCGTATACAGTGTACATACCTGTATGTGTATATGATATGTATATTTTCTTTCTCGAAATATTGAAAGTTGTTATGTTTTAAAGATATTTAAATGGCGCATTACAAAAAAGACACAATCGTCATTTTGGGAAGAAACGGCAGTTTTTCCCAAAAAATCCTAAAAATAAATCTTTTAAATTTCGATTGTGTCACATCTGTTAAACTATTGAGGATCCGAAAAAAAGAAAACCTCTTCAAGGATGGTGTTTTTGATCATTCACAGAGTATTAAATCTCATTTTACATCTACAAGAAAGGAAATCACTTTCTTAACTAATATGTTACCCGCAGATTTTTATCTATATTATTGTTAAATATTTAGCACACTGAAAAAACTGTATTTTCTGGCTTGGGAAATAAATATTTATAATTGAAGGCACATTTATTATTCTTGTTATCATACCAACATACTCTGTGACTTAGATGAATAGATGCAGAACTGCTACACAAATTGGTGGTTAAGAATCAAATGGACAATTTTCTTTATGAAATATATATTTAGGATGTGGGCATATTCTGCCGGTCTTGTAGGAAGTGTTAAAACATTTTGGTAGAATGATACGTTGTTATTGTCAGTATTTATATTGTCAATAATGTTTATTTTGTAATGAAAAACATCTCAACTGCTGTACTTCATTATTATTTACAAAAAAAGGTAAAAGAAGAATCTAAAATACGTAGAATATTAGTTGCCATTATTGTACTTTTACGTAACCGTTACAGAGCACACCAAAACATCTGTGCTATGTAGTATCATTACTAATATTGTTGAAAGTGCGAAATGCTAAGAAAAATCTAGAGATACAAAATTATAATTTTACCTAATTCTCCGTCGTGCATGTCCCTAGCTTGTACACGATTGGCGAACGGAGAAAAAATAGAGAAAGGAGGGAAGAGGGGTGAACAGAATGGGAAGAACAAAAAATAATGAAGTGTGTAAAATGTGTAGACAAGAGTGAAAAGATTGACGATCGTTCGTTTCGAACGAGAACAGGTAAAAAATAGGAAGGATGAGAGCAATGAAAATAATGGGAGCGGACAATTGAAAGCATAATGAGTGATAATGATGGGGTCAAAAATGGGGAGGGGTCAAAAATGGGGAGGGGTCAAAAATGGGGAGGGGCCAAAAATGGGGAGGGGCCAAAAATGGGGAGG